>JAXGGA010000188.1:0-294624 GCA_038373865.1 Uloborus plumipes | reverse complement strand
TACAGTTCTGCCTCAGCCCTGGCTTACGGGCGGTAACTCATTGCACAATCTAAATTATAGTTTTAAAAACTAAGAAAAACGCTTTAAGATGTAATCAAACATACTTTAACTGATTTCCCTCTGATTTCCAAAACTATTGAATATCCGCTAAGTTTAAATGTACTTATAATGCATCAACAAGTAATATAGTAAGTAGCCTTTAGTATTAATAACACAAGTCTGCAACCAAAAAACTGCATGGGATATTTTGAGTGTTCTTTATGTTTTTCGGTGTGCTGAATTCGAAAATGACCTCCATTTTTGTCCATCAAGTACAGTTTTTCCGCAAAACGTGTGTACTGAGTGTAGTAATGTACCATTTTACTTCTATTTAACTGAAAAACTTCTCTACTAATTTATGATTTAGAAAAATGTTTATTACAAATAGTTTTTCTTATTTGCTTCTTTGCTGTTCAAAGAGTACCTACAGTTATAAAAACTGAAAAAAAGGGGGGAAAGAGCGAGGTTGGGCGTTAGATAGGGAAAAGTGAAAACAGGCCTGCTATACCCACCCACAGAGCCACATTGATCAGGTTCAAATACACTAGGTGGCCAAAAGTATCCGGACACTTTCAAAAATTCACATTTTTACATATAGCTGGAGAAATAAGTGATCAATTGTTCTTTGACTTTAGTCATACAAAATATAGGCTTCACCGAACATTTCCAAGTTGAAATTAAATTACCCTTGCATTTGGGGGACGATAAGAAGGGGGGTCGAAATAATAACCGCTTTTTGACCATAACTATTTGAAAATAGCTCGGAATAAGCTATGCATTTCAGTAATTAATTAGCATACTATGTATAATTACTATACAAATTCAAATGAACGCACCACTCTTACTTCCGAAGATATGAAACATTTTTTAAAAAACGGCAATTTTATTTGAAGGGTTTTTGCTCATAACACGCAGAGTTTTTGATCAAATCTTATCAAAACTTCAGGAAAGATGACAAAATACAAGAGAAAGGACATACTAAAACGGTTTTTAAAAATATTAAAAATCCGATGAGATATGAACGTTAAAAGGAAAAAAAATTTCACGGCGCATGCGCGAACGACAGAAATTTATAACTACAAAAATATTGTAGCCTGGTATATACTGCATCTTATAAAAAAAGTTCCAGTTGAATATCATGAAAATTGAAAAAGATATCAGCGGTCTAGTGAGCTGTATTTCATTTATTCGCAGACAATACATACATAGTGAGGGTCTGTCCAGAAAGAGCTATTTTTAAAATAAAGGTTATTTCGTCATCGTTCAAAATCAACGTTTCAGGGGGTCTCCGGATACTTTTGGCCACCTACTTATAAGGTCTTTTTGGCCGAATGGGCGAAATGTGACTTCTATGCCAAATATAAATTTTTAAACAGTATACAATTTAACATTGAAAAATATGCTCGATTGTCCCCACACTATTTGTGAACAACCCCTCTCCATTTATGAATTGACTGCAAATGAATGAATTACAGCTCACTAGATCGCTGATATCTTTTTCAATTTTTACGATATTCAACTGGAACTTTTTTTATAAGATGCAGTATACACCAGGCTACAATATTTTTGTAGTTATAAATTTCTGTCTTTCGCGCATGCGCCGTGCAAAATTATTTCCTTTTAACGTTCATATCTCATCGGATTTTTAATATTTTTAAAAACCGTTTTAGTATGTTCTTTCTCTTGCATTTTGTCATCTTTCCTGAAGTTTTGATAAGGTTTGATCAAAAACTCTGCGTGTTATGAGCAAAAACCCTTCAAATAAAATTGCCGTTTTTAAAAAAATGTTTCATATCTTCGGAAGTAAGAGTGGTACGTTCATTTGAATTTGTAGAGTAATTATACATAGTATGCTAATTAATTACTGAAATGCATAGCTTATTCCGAGCTATTTTCAAAGAGTTATGGTCAAAAAGCGGTTTTTCTTTCGACCGCCCTTCTTATCGTCCCCCAAATGCAAGGGTAATTTAATTTCAACTTGGAAATGTTCGGTGAAGAATATATTTTGTATGACTAAAGTTAAAGAACAATTGATCACTTATTTCTCGAGTTATATCTAAAAATGTAAATTTTTGAAAGTGTCCGGCAGTGTTCGCCGATATATATCAGTCGATATATATCATGATATATATCATGATATATATCCGATATTTATTCTGAAAATATCACGATATTTTGATATTTTCGATATTTATTATTCCTTTTTTATTTTCTAATAATAAAATTAAAAGTTACAAAATAACTTGAATAGAGATGAAAAATGCCTGGTTAAAAATGAAAAGTTAATCAGAATATGGAAATGTGTCTAATGTTTGTAGAATGTGTGCTAGTGGTAAACAACAGATGTTTTATTTTTGTTAAAATAGCTAACAAAAGAAAAATAAGTAAAACAGCTAATACTAAAGTAACTAAAGTCACTTAATGTTAATAAAAATTTAAAGTTGCTAAAAATAAAATAATGAATAATATGAAAGAGTGAAAAAAAATCTAAGTTAGCTAGAAATAAAAATATTAAGTTATTAAAAACAAAGACATAAAGTATTTTTTTTAATTCATAATTTTATATTCCAAATTTGAATGCAACATATAGTTTTTGTTTTAGTAACAAAATTAACTATGTAAAACTAAACAAAAGATTTAAATTTTGTATATTTGTTCAATTACAGTTTTGGTTTATGTCTTTGCAATGTGATAAAACAATAAATAAGGTGTTTAATTCTAATGTTTTAAAAATAAAGTCAATATTATAGTTTGAAGTATTAATTACTAAAAAAAGTTATGGTATAAATGAAAAAATATATAAATATTACATATTGTAATAATCAATTACGCTAATATAAAGTACGGTTATCAATAAGTTTTCTTTCATGTTTTGGTTTTGATATTACATTATAGTTGATATTTATGTATATGATACTGTAATTATTTTTATATGAACATAATAGCCAATATCCAGTATAGTAGCCAACATCATCATTAGGTTATATAATTTTTAAAACATTAAACTGTTACATTTCAGCAAAAATGGCTGCATAACATTTCGTTGTATGTAAATTTTAATGTAGATTAATGTAGAGAAATATTGAAAGAAACATTAATTTTTAGTCTATATTCTAATTATACTTATTTAAGGAAATAAATAACATTCATTTGAGGATATAGCTACTATTTAAAGAATTAAGCTTGCGCGAATTGAAAATATCCCATATATATCAAAATATCGGATATATATCAAAATATCGGATATATATCAAAATATCAGATATTTTCGATATTTTCGAAAATATCACGATATTTACGAACCCTGGTGTCCGGATACTTTTGGCCACCTAGTGTATGTTGCACTGAGTTCCTGGACTATTAAGGATTTTATTAAAATAAGGCTGATAGTGATAAGAGAGATAAATTATGTGGGGGGATTTTATTTATTTATTTTTCGTTTGATTCGTTTATTAAAAGTATTGGTTTGTGTTGATTTTTTTTTATTTTTAATATAATTTATTCCGCTTCCTTATAAGATCAAGGGAAATAATTTTTTTTTAGAATAAGCAGAAATGCTGCCATGGTGCATTTTTTAATCAAGTGCACACCTCTTTTTAAAATAGAAATCGTTAAAGGTGCTGGGGCTAGTCGTGGTATTCTACGTTGGGCAGTATAGTGGTTGATCGTGAAAAAGTGCTGTTTCCAAATCTCACACTAAATTAGGACTGATGAAGCAATTTATCGAGGGTTTGTTAAAAGATGGAGACTTTCAAATATGTTTGTTTGAAGTTTCTGAAGTTTTCTGAAGCTAAATTGAAAGAGGGAATATTCATAAGACCTGACATAAGCAAACTTTTATCTTACCATTGTTTTTTGAATCAATCAATGAATAAAACTGAAAAAGAAGCCTAGAACTTATTCAAGGATCTGGTACAAAAGTTTTTGGGAAGGTAGCAAACACTGGCTCTGAAAACATCGTTAAGAGGATGTTGGCTACCTTCAAAGTGCAGCACTGTAACATGAGTTTAAAAATCCATTTTCTACATTCACATCTAGACTATTTTCCCAAAAACCTTGGTGACTTTAGTGAGGAATAGATGAGAGGTTTCATCGAGATGTGAAAGACATTGAGAGACGTTACCAAGGAAGGTGAGACGTAAATATGATGTCATACTACTGTTGGATGCTCAAGCGGGAAACATCGAGATCTAACCAGCGAAAGCGCACCAATAGGAGTATCAATAAAAAGAAAAAAAAAAGGTTATACCGTAAAAGGAGTAAACACGTGCGTGCAATGAGTAAAAAAATTGTAAAACTTTTTTTTAAAATTAATACATGATTTTCTTAATAACTTGTTTTTTCGACTTTGACAATTAAGTCCTCACGTATTGCAAAAAATCTGTTCGTGATGGAAAAAAATGAAGCTCATATTTGGATTCAGCACACCGAAAAACATTAAAATCAGTCAAAACATCCCAAAACATCTGTTCGAAAAATTTTTTTTGCAGACCTGTGTAATAGAAAAAAAAATATTGCTTTTATATTTGCAAAGAACGTGAATTTTATCTTTTATTCAGAGTTACACACATACATACCATCAAATAAACCCACATGTGAGCGTAATAAAAGCGTATTAAAAATATAAGAAGTTATGATGAGTTTATTTTGTAGACAAGTTTATAGTAATTTTCATGTAATAATATGGCAAAATGTACTCTATGGCGAAATGAAAATTAAAATA
Organism: Uloborus plumipes; assembly: GCA_038373865.1. Classification (NCBI taxonomy): domain Eukaryota; kingdom Metazoa; phylum Arthropoda; class Arachnida; order Araneae; family Uloboridae; genus Uloborus; species Uloborus plumipes. The sequence goes on along the minus strand of JAXGGA010000188.1, from coordinate 289,862 downwards.
TTTTTCCATTGCGATCTTTTCTGTTTAATAAATGGAAATATTTTTCTTTAAAATAATTAATGAATGGATGAAAAAATAAGCGAATCAATAAATTATTGGGGAAATAAATAAATTAATTAATGAGTAAATAGTTTAGTGAATTCATTATTGAATGAATAAGGGAAAAGTGGAGGATTAAAGCTCTAAAGGAATGACTAAACGAGAGAATGGGTAAATTAATTAATTAATGAACACGTAAATGTTTTCTAGATTATGTAATCCAAGGTTTATCTGTTAAAAAGAATTAGTAATTTTCATGCGGAAATGAAGATATTGTTTAAAAAAAAAGCGCTTTCAAATAATTTGTGATGATGATGAGGAAAATTAGCCCGTTTAAAAATGTTAAAAACAGCGAGTTAGACTTTTTCTCGTCGAGAAGGTAATCTGAAAAACCCAAGTAATGTGAACGAGGGTCAATTGAAAGCAGTGAGCATCATGGTTCCTTAGGGGAAAAAAAAACATCTTCTATTAAATATTTTTGAAGTAGAAGATACTGTGGTTTTTAAAATATGCAGACTAAATAAATGCCTTTAGGTTGTTTTATGGATAGAAATAAAACGAGATATACTTACTTTACCGTCAGCGTAATTTTTCGAATGAAAGTTTTATTTCCAGAAAAAGCATATGCCACATATAAAACTTTCTGTAATGGATTCCATCATTTAAAAGATAAAGGATGGCAAGATTTTTATGGAGCACTTTAAATTCTTTACACAGCACTGCGGAATAAATTTCTAAGAAGTAACAAGAAGTTTAAAAATGATTAAAAGTGTTTGAAGATATCAGACTATTACTTGGCTTGTGAAGAAAATAAATGATGGAGCATTTTTCATTTTTTTTTATCAGGAACGAAAGTAATTTTTGATGCTGAGTCATAAGTTGTGCTTATAGTAGTTAAAGATAATGTCAGAATTGAGATAAAAACTTGGGAAAAAATTCCAAGTACTTTTTTCTTTTCAAATATCAGAAAAGCATTTTTTAAAATTAAAGTAAACATTCTGTATTAATTAATTTTTTCCATGCAATTAATTGTTCAGTGAAAAAAAATTCTGCTGATTATTATTAGCTTTCGATTGCAATAATTCAAAGCCGATTAATTTTGATGCAAGAATGAATTTTTACGCTAACGTACAATAGGCATACACACACGTTTACCCCCGTACACACACATGTATTTAATGCTATGGAAATTTAGCAAATTAAATTATACAAAATGATATTGTTACATTTGTTTTTTGAAAATGTAAGGAAAATATGATTTTTATTACAAACTAGGCTTTTACCCGGCTTTGCCCAGGTGATAATTATATCTCCATTTTGTTGTTTTTAACTTATTTCATGCTAAAATGAAATAGGTGAGCCTTAAATTGATGATTCATTTTTAATCGTAATCTTTGATAAAATTTAACACGTTTAGGTATGAGTATTTCCAACAATTTGTATTCAAGGCTTATCTCTATTATTCTATCTATTCAAAATTGAAAGAAAATGGCCATTTTGAGACAAAAAATTTGAATTTTGAGCTTTTTGGATTTTTTTTAAAATTTCAATACCCCACCTATGTGAATTTTAGTGCATCAAGGAACCTCTGTGGCAAGTTTGATGAAAATCCGATGAAAACTGTGGATTTGTATATGGAACACACACACACACACACACACACACACACACACACACACACACACACACACACACACATATTTTATAGATAAAGATATGTAAAAATTAATCGAATTTAAATTTTTGTATGCTATAGGGTCCAACGCAATATTCAGAGCTGGTTTTTTATAATTGAATTAAAAAATAGATACAAATAAATGATGAACAAAAAGAATAAGTAAAAACTCATATTTAAATGATAAATACATTATGAATTTGGATAATGATTAAAAAAAAGGAAAAATAAAATTTAGAATGTAAGGTAGATAGGGGGAAGCTGCCGTATCATGTATTTCTCCCACAAGCATCAACAAAAACAGCTAGTCAGTCAGTTAGAATGAAGGAGCATTCACATTAAGAGTGTATATAAATTGGTTTTAAATATTCTAAGTTTGGTCTTTTGTCATTTTTACCGCTCTGATGGGGACCGGAAATAGTGTTAAATGCCTTTTGTCTAAGACGCCGTATTTTCATTTGGAGAATTTGCCGTAGCTGTTTGACACGCCCTAGAGAAAACAATGATCCTATTCCAAACATATACCTGGAAAACAGCACCGAAAATTCGCAAAAAATGTGATTCGATGAAATACATTGCATGCAGCAGTTGGCCCAAAAACATCGTCTCTACAGCATCTTCCCCAACGGTATGGAGAAGATGCCGAAATGGAAGGTTTTTGTAATCATAAATGTTCGGTGATAAAAAATTGTTTTTCGAAGAGAAACCTATTTTTTTACCAATCACAGAAGTTCATATTTTTTGAATAGATTGGATTTTAAAAAATAAACCAATGCGTTATCTGTATATAAGTTAAAAACAATTATAATTCATGTTATAACTACCTTGGAACATTGGCATTAATATTGTATGATGCAGAAAAATTAGAGCTTACCCGGGCAAAGCCGGGTAATAAGCTAGTTTTATATAAAATGAAGTTAAAAACTATGGCGTCTTCCCCCAATCTACCTTACTTGTCATATAGAAAGGAAACATTGTGTTACAAGCGACCTTTGTCAATTGAATAACATATTTGCAGAAATAAAGCAAATAATTGAATTAAAAATAGATAAAAATAAATGAAGAACAAAAAGAGGATAAGTAATGAAATCATATTTAAAAGATAAATACGTTCTGAATTTGTATAGTAAAAAAGAAAAAAAAAAGAAAAGAAAAAGGAAAAATGAAATTTAGAATGTGTTAAATTTTGGGCAGGAGAGTTCAATATGTTTTTTTTTTTCAGTTTTATCATCAGTTCTATAAACAAACCCGAATATGCTCGTGCTCGCGTTAGTTTCTACAAGTATCATTCTTTTCATTATAGAACCCCGTTAATTAGTTCGAAATACAACTTAATATAATTAGACTTTTTTTACAAATTGATGCAAATATTAAATGAAGAAAAATAAATTTATAATTTGTTTCACTAATTAAAATTATCTACTCACTCTTTTAAGCAGGTGTAGCCATCAAAATTAAAAAAAAAAAAAATGTTAAACAACAATGTATTCTTGAAATAAGATAACATTAAAAAAATGATAAAGAATTTGAACACATTTACTATTCAATGCTTCTCAAGTTCAATTTAATGATCTAAACTATGAAAAGTACTTTTTAAAAGGAATTAAGATGTTTTATTGAGCTTTTAGAAATAAATCTTTTGAAACATTTTAATAAATAACAATATGAAATAGAACGTGTCATAATAAAACGTTAGATGACGCATTTGAAATGAATTTCTTAACTTCAAAGAATTTTTTTTTCGTATTATTATTATTCTGAAGAAAACTTGAAAGTAAGCTACCGGAAAAAGCAAATTAATTTCCTTTACCGTTGTATGGAGAGTGGTTTCTACAAAAAATGCAATCAACATTTTTCACTTTGATTTGATTGAAGTGAAACTACTCCGAAGATTATCGATGTAAATTAAATTATGCAATGAAAATTCATCTCCTTCGTTAAGGAAAAAACCTAATTAATAATTAGAGGTTTTATTAAAATAACGCTTTTAATTTTATTCTGATTCTCTTTTATGTTGGAGAAATATTAATCGAATTTCATGCTTTGTTACTTTTGCTTTGATGAAAAAATGAGTAATGAATCTTATTTATGTATGTAACTCTTTTGAGATTTCTTGTATCCCGTAAAATTAATAATTTAATATTTACTCCTTAATTAAATATTTGTTCAAGTTGCTTTCTTCCAAACATTGAAGATACAGATAAAAATTAAATTGTTCTTCCTGTGAAAATGCAAATTTTAAATTAGCAAAATATTAGTTTAAATTGTAAAATTACTTTGTGTTTTAAAAAGCCAAAATATTTTTTATCAAGTAGTATTTTATTTTATTTAAAACATGCAACTGTCTTTTTGTCTTTGTGGAATAAATATTAAGATTATAATGTGTTGGTATGAAGTATAAGAAACTTTTGTAGTTTTTGAATTTAACATTTTAAGCCAAAAAGACAAAAAAAGAGACAAAAAATATTAAATCTTTGCAATATATGTATAATATTTATTATAATACGTGTTTTATTAATTGCTAAGTGCTTTGGAGCAGTGGCTCACCCAGGATACTTTTCTGGGAGGGGCTAAGGCAAGAAAATTTTCGAATTTGAACTGTTAGAGAGAAAAAAAAAAAAAAAAAAAAGTCATTTTCTGTAAAATTAAGAAGGTGGTTGTGGGGCTATCTCTCGGCAAGTTTCCAAAAGTCAAGTCCAAAAAATCCATTTTTGAGCAGTTTAGTTTTATCAGGGGGTTCATTTTCATGATTCTGGAAGGGGCTTAAGCCCCTTAGTTCCCCCCTTGGTTGCGCCACTGCTTTGGAGTCACGGAGACTGACTACCCACGACGCCATATACGATCGTATGTGTTAGAGTAAGTTGGAAATATATATATATATATATATATATATATATATATATATATATATATATATATATATATATATATATATATATATATATATATTTATCAGATATATCGATTAGATTATATATTTTTATTAGATATATCGATTTTCTTTAATGGGTAGTGCGGGAAAAGTGCCATTGGTGGAATAAAACGTACCCTAAAATTTTGAAAGTTATTTCTTTATCTGCCGAAATTGTGATGACATTTCAGTTAAATATTATTATTATTATTTTTTGATGCTTTTAGCAACATTGAAAAAAAAAAAAAAAAACCTGTTAAGGATGATAAGTAGTGTGGAAAAGGTGCGATTTATGACAGCTGATCGCCGTAAGAAATTTGAGGTGCATGATCGAAAAAAAAAAGTGTTTTTCGGCTTACTCTGTACATTGTACACATTAGAGTGGGTTGCAGAAAAGGAATTTTAGAATTTCGAGCCCCGGGTAGCAAAAGCTTTTAGCATCAGTGGACCATCATTTAAATTTACGTTTCCTACGAGAGCATTACGGACGCCAAAATGGCCTCCGAAAAAAGTCCAAACACAAACTCAACATTTTAAAAACTTGTTCACGAACTTTAAATCATATAAATTCTGAAAATACTTGGACAGAAAACATTGAGGAGGAAAATTTCATCAATTGGTTACTGGAGGACGATGACTTATCCGGGATTAAATGTTGAGTAGAGATTAATTTGTCTATTGCCTTACTGAAAATGATGAACTAGCTCCTTAGGTGAAAAAGACAATCTTATACCGGAATTGAGGGTAAGTCACAGATCTAAGATAACACACGTTGAAGCTCATATTGATTACTCACAATATTAAGAAGATAGCAACTGAGTGGTGAAATTAATCCTAATAAATACATGCATGAACAAAATATCTTTCAATGAAAGGTTATCGTAAAATCTAAGCAATCGAGTTTACTGCATTATTTAAAGCATTAAGAACTTGAGTGACATAAACATTTAAAGTACTGTACTTATAAAGGTGTGATACATTTTATTTATCACACTTTGAAATTAACTCAAATTTTGTCTGGACAAGCTTGAACTAATGAACATCTTCACAGATTTAAAAATATTGGTTCCCTTTTCTGCAGTTGTGATCAATATAAAATTAAAAATGTAGAACACACTATACTACTCTGCTGAAAGTCTAGATTAGCGGTCGCCAGTCGTCAACGGGCGACCATCTCATCGAAACTGCCCGCAAAAAAAAAAAAAAAAAAAAAAAAAAAAAAAAAAAAAAAAAAAACCCTCACCACATGTAGTAACCCCGTATTTCTTAATTTGCTAAAATTCATATGCATTCGTAAAGCATTTTCGTTTGTTGTATGCTTGTAAAAAAATGTATTTTTTGAATATTTGCTTGTATTTTTATCACTATCATAATCTCACTAACAGAGAATATTCTATTTAGTTTTTTTTTGTGCTCCTTATGTGCTTTTTCAAATCAAAAGGGCAAAAGAGGCTACCATTTTTTGTGACACTGGTACGGATACAAGGGAGAGGCAATCGCCCCCATCGCCCCTCCCTTGTATCCGTTCCTGCTTCAGTCGGTTGATCTTCCAGATGCAGAAAATTGGCATCGTTAATGACGTACGATTATGCCACATGTAAAAAAAATTTCGAGGACTTATTTAGCTTGGAGTGCTATAAGAAACATTAAATTCCTAGTGTAGTTCCGTATCGAATAGATATCAGGTGCTTCTATCTAATAGGGAAACTGGGTGTCAAAACTCTTGTGATAATAGCATTTGCTGATAGTAATGCTATATGAAAGACTGAATACTATATTGAGGATCGCTCTAGGTCTGCAAAGGGTAGTGTCTATAAAGCAACCTTATTAAAAATATAAAAATAAAACTTGTATTCTCGAAACATTACTCAGAGTCATTATACTCGCAGCTGGACAACTTCGAGGATAAGAAAGTTTTATTTGATGCTTAAAATAAGTAAACTGTAAGTCAATAGCGATCCAGATATGGAAAAAATAAGCTCTCTATTAAGAGAGACTATGCTACAAGCAGAAAAAGGTTAGATTGTTTTGTTCTTCATTTCTTTTATCAGAAATAAATTGGGGTGTTGTTTTTCATCCTTCGTAGATTTGAAAAGAAACGTTTCGTATAAACAACGTCACTCCTCTGAAGTTTCATGAAGTTTAATGTAAACTTGAGAGCCAAAAGCTATGGTAAAGAACAAGGGAAACGGCAAAGAACTGTTCATGAAATTAAAACTAGCTTCTAAACTCAGGATATTCACACCAGCTGCAAGAATAGTGAACAGAACAGTAAATATTGACAGCGAGTAATTTAAAATGAGACAGAACACCGGCGTTGAAAAGCTGTCTTGAACATCTGAGCTGTCTTGACATCGTCAACAAGGTTCAATAACTTTGCATAAAGTTTCATCAGCAAGCCAGCAGCATCGTCACTAATTGAGATATTCACACTGTTGAGCGTATCTCGGAGGAGCGAAGCTAAAACACACACATGGAAGCAGATCGAGCAGTTTAATATGCAGCAAAGACCCATAAAGTAGAACCCGAAATGCCACTGTATTCATTGCAATGGATTCTCTTCGCGATGGCGCTTTGTAAGTGACCGTAAATTCAGTAGAATGTTTGTAAAGTTTTTCCTGTTCTTCAGCATAGACCACCATTGAAAAAGTACAATTGCTAACACAAGAACGTAAGAGCAATATATTTTACAATGCTCAATAACACTCAAAAAGCTTACCGTGGACACGCCCAAAAATCTGCGGTGAATAACAAATATATCAATTTCGAGAACACGTTGCAAGTGGTTTGCATTTTGGATTTTTTCATTTGTTCCATTTTGGTAATTTCAATGTCTATTCCCGTCAGCTTAAGAAGCAACAGTAGACAAAACCATTTCTCCATGTTGAGAATTTTATTTTCTGAATAGAAAAAAACTCCCCTCATTTTTTCGCCTTTCTTTAAATTCACCCCACGGATACAAGGAAGTGGCGATGAGGGCGATTGCCTCTTCCTGGACGGACCGACAACTGGTAAATTTCCAATATTGAAGTTCAAAAACTGCATTTTAGACTATCTTTAATGCTTGCAGAAGGGAGGTTTAGGGCGCTCCTCTTGATAAGTTTCACAATTGAAGTCCAAAACATATAAGGTCAACATTTGCTAACCAAGATGTAGTAAAGAATACGTAATACAATTAATCGATCCTCCCTTGATACATTTCTAGATCAGCACTTGATCCACAGCATTTGGCGTTTATGCTTAAACTCTGGTACATTGCGATGCAAAAGTTTAGACAAATGGCAAATATGTGAATACACTGCTCGACATTGAAAATGCAACACCCGGAAGGAGTGGTCAGAAATTGATGAAATTTGGTAAGAAGACAGAAACAGCATGGAACAATAAGTGATATTTATTTCAAAATAAATAAGCAAAATTTAGAGCGAGGACGGCGTCGGCTCAGTAAAAAGTAGGACCACCGCGGACAGCGATGCACAAAGAAACACGTCTAGGCATGGAGTCAATAAGCCTGCGGATGGTGTCCTGAGGGATGGCACTCCATTCCCTTTCAACCATTTGCCACAGTTCGTCCTCTGAACGAGGCAGTGGCAGGTTCTGCAAACGGCGTCCACTCACGTCCCACACTTGTTCGATTGATGACAAGTCAGGAGAGTATGGTGGCCAGGAAAGCATCTGTACACCTCGTAGAGCATGTTGGCTGATTCGAGCACTGTGAGGCTGGGCGTTATCCTGTTGAAAAATTGCATTTGGCAGACCCTGAAGGTAGGGGATTGCCACCGGCCGCAGTACATTATCTACATATCGTTGGGCCGTCATAGTGCCCCGAATACGAACTAGAGGTGATACGGAATTGTATGCAATAGCGCCCCAAACCATTATGCCACGTTGTCGCGCTGTGGGGCGTTCCACAGTTACTGCCGGATTCGATCTTTCTCCACGTCGACGCCACACACGTATGCGATGACTATCTCTGGATAAACAGAAGCGGGATTTATCTGAGAACACTACGGTTTGCCATTCTGCCATCCACGTCGCTCTGGTCCGGCACCATTCCAAACGTTGGAGTCTGTGCTGTGAGGTCATTGGCAGTCTTCTTAGCGGGCGCCATGATTGCAGGCCACGTGCAACCAGTCGACGGGAAATGGTTCTGGTCGACACAGGAACATCCAGGGTACCTTGCACGTGTTGCAGAATCGACGTATAAGTGACTTGCGGGTCCGCCACAGCGTGTCGGTGAATCCGTCGATCCAAGCGGTCTGACGTCACTCTGGCTGCACCTGCATCCCTCAATGTGGCTACATTTCCTCTTTCCAACCATCTCCGACACAGCCGATGCACAGTGTTTGCATCCATGTGGGTATCAGCTGCAATTTGACGTATGGACCAACCTCCCCTTCTCAGTCCGATCACCATACCCCTTGTAAAGTCGTCTATATGCTGGAAGTGTCTTCGTTGAGGACGGCGTGGCATTTCCTCCTATCACACGTATCCTTCGAGACAAAAACCAAATTTCTCCGATAATTAGTCTGGCAGAAAAACCAACATGAACATAGCCCACTTTTCAACTTCATTCTCTTATATCTTACTTCACGTGCTTCGGAGAGCTGCGCATTTCATATCATTTGCATAATTCATTGACGTGCGTCTACGGTAAAATTTGCATGAATTTCTGACCACTCCTTCTTGGTGTTGCATTTTCAATGTCGAGCAGTGTAAAAAGAAAACTATTCAACGAAATGCTTTCAAATTTCTACTGCAGGTACACAATATGGTCCCAAATACGTGTCTGGAGTTCTTAAAACTATAACTGGAATCAAATTTTGGATATTACAAAAGACATTTTTTTACATTGTTGCAAAAGTTTAGACAATAGTCAGATTTTATGCAAATATTCCTTGAAATGTGATTGGTGAAGGAAATGCGGGACTTTATTATTCATTTATAAAGTGCAGAGATTGCTGAATAAATAATCAAAATCTCAAAAGCTCTATAGTTCTCGTGTAAAGAAGATGAGAAAGTTTGGAAGCTGAAATTTGAAAATGAACCTACTTTATTAATTTTTTTGTCTTTTAAATCGACTCTAGTATGGTAGTACGTTGTTTTTTACTTTGTGGAGAGCAAATTCTGACATGCGTATCGATCAAAAGACCAAGAAAAAATATATTTCTTAAAGATGAAGGAATTGAAAAAACGGCTCGAACTGACGATATGCCCCTTAATCCTACAAAACTTCAACTTGGGTCAAAAAACCGCACGTGACAGCATAAGTAGATGAACAACTGAATCGGAATGCATAAAAAAAAACAAAGAATTGTGCTTGAGCCTTTTCGGACAGAGTGTCCCAAATAAGCCAGATTTTATTGGTAAAAGCAGCACAGCATATGATTATTGGATATTTCTCAAGTCCCGCGAAAAGAATTATAATCCATCTAGGCCATCCCAATTTTAATAATTTCTATCAAAGAAAGTACCATTCATTTTTTAGTCACGATGATACATATGCTGCTTTTCACATTAAAATCTGGCTTATTTGGGACACTGTCCGAAAAGGCTCATGCACAATTCTTTGTTTTTTTTTTTATGCATTCCGATTTAGTTGTTCATCTACTCATGCTGTCACGTGCTGTTTTTGACCCAAGTCGAAGTTTTGTAGGAAAAAGGGGCGAATCGTCAGTCTGAGCCGTTTTGTTCAATTCCTTCATCCTTAAGAAATATGATTTTTCTTGGATTTTTTGATCGATACGCATGTCTGAATTTGCTCTCCACAAAGTAAAAAACAAGGTACTGCCATACTAGAACCGATTTAAAAGACAAAAAATCAATAAAATAGGTTTATTTTCAAATTTTGGCTTCCAAACTTTCTCATCTTCTAATCACTGGAACTAAAGAGCTTTTGAGATTTTGATTATTTATTCAGCAATCTCTGCACTTTATAAATGAATAATACAGTCCCGCATTTCCTCCACCAATCATATTTCAAGGGATATTTGCATAAAATCTGACTATTGTCTAAACTTTTGCAACAATGTAAAAAAAATGTCTTTTGTAATATCCAAAATTTGATTCCAGCTATAGTTTTAAGAACTCCAGACACGTATTTGGGACCATATTGTGTACCTGCAGTAGAAATTAGAAAGCATTTTGTTGAATAGTTTTCTTTTTATTTACATATTTGCATTTTGTCTAAACTTTTGCATCGCAGTGTATATGTATATATACACTAGCTAACTTGGCAAAGGTTGTTCTGCCGTATAAATTATTTCTAGGGAATATTTCGGTTGTTAATTTAAAAAGAATGAACGTATTGTAAGAGTGTGGTGTTGGGAACTATGATAGAATGATGAAGGGAGCATTATAGACAATGTTTGCCGACAAAAAGAAAAAAAAAAAAAAAACCCATCAATTTTTCTTTTTCTAAATACAACCCAGGTAGCACAAATAACCTTTAAACGTTTTTAAGCGGTTGTTACAACGTTAAAAACCATTTTACAACCTGTAAAAAACGAAGTGTGCTACTTGGGAATGTATTTCATTAACATAACAAACAAACGCATTGTTTGATCTCTTAAAAGTTAAACGTAAAGCGAAAACAGTAATGTATCTACTTTATTCTAAAGTATGAAAATGAAAAAAAAAAGAAAATCAATATTCGTTTCGAAAGGCAATTGAGTGAACTATATTTTTTGTCACTCCGTCTTTAGCCCACATAAACGAGGACATCCGTGAAAATGAGCTAAAATATTCCATATCAGTCATATGCGGTCATGGCAACCGAATGAAAACGCATTTATTTTTGTTTTTAATCGATTTTCTTAGCATCTAACCAAAAAAAGCGGCGGGCCCGTGAGGTAAAAGATAAGTACTCAATGTAAGCTTCATAAAAACTACCAAAACTGTAAAATGAATCAATTTCTCAAAACTAGAAGATCAATTGCCCTCTTTTGCCTCTGCTCCTCCTCCAAAATAACGGACTTGAAAAGTAGGGGTTGAAAAACATTTTTTCTTAACATTTATTAATTCGTACTTTTTAGTACAAATGTGAAAATCATATTAATATTGCTTTGAATTGACATGCATTTTAATAAATGCAACAACAATTACCGTGATCAGCAATGGATTTCCAGTTGAAGGCTCACGTAGGTTTTAGCATGAAATTTGTTAAAACTAATTATAACTCACGTCCTAATTACATTGGAACATTCGAATAAATTTTACTTAACGAAAAAAAATTAGAGCTTTCCATCGACATAAAATACTAGCTTGTACGATGATTTTTTTTGAGTTCCAATCAGATACTTGAATTTTTTTCTCTCTCGATTCAGGGCATCAAATACAAATTAAATGCGCATAAAAATGACGAATTTTGAGAGTTGAAATTTCCCGACCAATGGAATGCTCTTTTGTGTCACTTATTTCAGTTCACTTCGGATGCCACAGCGTCTTAAAAGAAGCATGGCGTCAAAAATATTTATGTATTTCCTTTTCAATTACTGATAGCTCCTCAACTCCGTTCTAATCTCGAGGGTTGATAGGGAGTTTTCATCAATATTGTACGATGGAAAATGTTCGTTTCGTTGCTTGTAATCCTACGTGATCAGATATAGTCTTTCATGCTTCTTTCCCATGATGATACATTTGGCATTAATCCATTTAATTGGGAGGATATTTTCGACACCAAGTAATAATTCATGAAGATTATCCAATGAAGCTTGAATGTTGTAAGTAAATGCATTACCAGAGGAAACTCACCTAAGGAGATCATAGTAATCTTTTGAAAGGAATTAGGTAGCTCACATAACCATTAATCTTCTTAAACGTACCGTTAGATTGAAATTATTGTTCCCAATCTTAAAAGAAGGACACGAAATAATACATATTTTGCTTTTCAAAAATGGTTTGTTGAATATTTCTCCAATTATTCCAATAAATTTTTTACAGTAATTTTTCGTATTCTTTCTCTCTTTTTTGGGCTTCAAATAATACCTTTTGTTTGGATGATGAGAATTTTATGGAATAGTTAGAAAATACGGAATAGCCCTGTTTTGGCTCTGTTTGGATTTGATGTCAAGTGAAAATATGACGGACTACTCAAACAGGTCTTTCATGACCTGTTTGAGTACAGAGTTGCAGTATAGAGTTGACTGGTTGTCGTTCTTGAATCACCTGCTATAGGTGCATGTTGTGATTTCCAAGAGTATCTGCCAATAAGTTTTTAGGTATTTTCCTTCATTAGTACCCGTGAAGCTTGAACATCAATCTTAATCATAATAAACACCGAGAGAATTTGATGTTTGTTATGCTGGGATCTTGTTTTAAGATAAAAAAGTTTGGTCATTTTTCAAGATGGTGTGGAATACTTGGTATTTCTCATCTCCGAAGTAACTCTGTTCTTCCAAGAGTCCTTATGTGTTTTTTTCTGACACTTCTGATTCAAGAAATTGTGACCAACCCATACATCACTGTCTCCAAAAATGCATAAGTCAAATAGAGGCAAGTAAATGTAATCTTATTCTCAATCGGTGGTTCGACAGACTGGCATCAGTCTGCAGAAAAATTTGACCGGTTTTCTGACATTTTTACTGGTACACGATTAAAAAAAAACACATGTTGTGAAAGAGGAAAAAAATGAGATAACAATAAATAATGCGACATTTTTAAAGAAAATTTTGCGTTTAATTCTCGTAATTTTCAATGATTTTTTTACACATGTTATTTTTCGATGAATAATTATTACAACTGATACTCATCTTTACATTGAGATATTGTTTGGGGCAATTTTAAAGTTACAAGTAAAATTTATATATTTATTGTTATTACTTTGCAAAAAGAAAAGAAAAACCATTACTGGTTTGCAAAACGTTTACAAAAAAGGGAGGGGGGAGGAGAGAGAGAGAGAGGAAAGGGGGGGGGGGAATTTTGCAGTCCGCGAGATTTTAATGAAAGCATTTACCCGGTATGCGGGTCAAAAAAAAAAAAAAAAAGAGAAAAACTGATCTATAACAACCTACAGCCCATACAAAAATAGTTAGAGGTTCAAATCAGAAAAAGAGAAACAAAATCAGAAGCTTAAAAACAACAAATGAAACCACTTATTTCATTTGCTTTTAATGTTTTTTTTAAACGATATATTCCATATTACCCGAGACTTTTTCTGAAAACCTTCACTTCATATAATTCTTCATCAATACTAAAAGCTTGTATTTTGTAATTCACTCCTTCTATCTTGTAGTTAATATAAGCTATATAGAGAATGCAAAATAAAGAACAAATATCAGATGAACAATATCGTGGTCACGTAAACAATATTGTTCTGTTTTTGCTAAAACAAAAGTGATCAAGTCATCCAGTGCCAAGTGTGTACACCTTTACCAACAACCATTCTTGTAAAAGTGCGCTTGCATGACCGTCCTAAAATTAAGGAATTTTAATTTAATGGAATTCAAATTATGCATTCAAACTCAAAGGTACTTTTTTTAGTTTAAAGATTCAAGCGCAATTATTATTATTTTTTTAAATAGTGGGTAGAGAAAAAGCTATTTCATTCGCTGTCGACAAAATATTTACGACATGTGACGTCTACTCTTTAAACTTAATTAAGAATCAACCTATTACAAGGAAGGGAATTTAAAAAGCAGTTACAGTTGTAATGATTGTTTTTAAATTTCTTTCAAATGTTTAAATTGCAACTTCGAAAAAACAAATGACTTGTAAAAAGTTTTCCTCTTATCATTAAAAAGCGGTAATCAAAATAATTTCGCTTTTTTTCTATTAAAAAGGAACTAGAAAAAAAAAAGAAAAGAAAAGCAAGGAATGAACAAACCGTTCAAATTGGGCTAAAAAACAAGTGAAAGGAATAAATGAGGAAAAAAAAAAGTGGTGATTTTTTACTTCTTAATTCTTAGTTGACAATCACTTTTTATTGAAAGATTTTCTTTTTTCCTAGTATCCGATGTTTTTTTTTTTGCATTGCACTGTCAACGCTGTCAGAAGTTGTTACTAAGAAATACTTCCCAAGTAGCACACTTCGTTTTTTAAAGGTTGTAAAATGGTTATTAATGTTGTAACAACCGCTTAAAAACGTTTATAAAACGTTTAAAGGTTATTTGTGCTACCTGGGTTATTTTATAAATTATTGCACGTAACATAAAGTCGTTGTTTAAAACGAAATTTTGCACTAATATATTCTCAAACGTGCCGTACACAGATGTGTCCCCTATCATTTCTCAAATGCACAATTCTCAAGTTTTAATTCAAATTTCGTATTACGTAATGTCTGAGAACTTTCTTTATAAGGGAACTGCTTCGAAACACATTGCAGCATACCTTATTTTCTACGAACTACATTTGGAACACATTTTAACATTCAGGCAATTGCAGTACTTTTTCTTAATTTATGCGTTCCAAATTTGTTCTCAATATGTGTTGGTAATTTTCAGTGTTTGAAAAGGTCCTTGATTTTTAACTTATTCGATTTTCAGCTAGCCTCCCCCAAACTGTTTATCTCTGTATATTCCACAACAGCTAAATTTTTGTTTGTTTTAAACTTCATGCAAAAAAAAAAAAAAAAAAAAAAAGCTATAAAACTGGTTTTTCAAAAATATTTCTTGTTATTATAAAATGAAAAAATTGGTAATTAGCATTTTTGGTATTAATTGAGATCTACTGATGTCCAGTGCTGTCCTTATTTAGTTTATATTACTCATGTTTAGATTTTAAACATTCAGTGTAATTTGTTAAATGCACGCGGTGTAAAGTAGATGGGGAAAAGTGAAATAGCTCATTTCGTTTACTTATGCATTCGTTTTCTAAATCACGTATATGTCTTAATTTATTAATTTATTCACGTTCTTTTACTTATTAATTCACTTATTAATTCATTCATTCGCTTTTTTTGTTGTTTATTCTCTATTTTATTCATTCATTTCTTTTTCTCATATACTAATTAATTAATTTATTTATTTATTCGTTTATTTTTTCATTAATAAATCGCTTATTCGTTTATATACGCATTCATTTGATGAAAATTACTTTAAATTCCGGAAAAAAAAAGTTTCATTACAAAAATATCGTATTTTTTACTTTGCCCTACGGTTTTTTGAGGGGAAATCTATCCAGCTTTTTTGAAGGTGCAAGGTGCACTGCCAAAAATGAAAATATAATATTTCAACGTAAGTTATTCTACAAAATACATTATTTCTTCTTTATGTACAATAATTTCCAGAAAAAAATTCTTTTTCAAACAGGTATGTTATCTTAGCTATTTGACTTAGCCCCACATTCCCTTACAAAAATCATAAATTATATTTGTTTTTATGGTAATTGGAAAAACGTATTAAAAAAGTTACTTAAAAAAAAAAAACTCCGTATGTTCTACATTAGAGCTTATGGTTCTCAAATGGTTTAAACGTAATTGTATTGATTACTTATATTAAGCTCTTTTTCGTATTTAATGATTTTGGCGATTATTCAAGATTACTTTATAACTTTATTTCCACCTATAAGTTTTGTTTTTTTGTGTTTGCTTTTTATCGTTCGTTCGAGAGCCAAAACCCCAACTTTATAGAATACGAATGAGAAACCAATGAAACACGTTGTTTTATGGTCTGAGGAAGCTAAGTTCTAACCATTAATGAGGGGTTTTTTAAAAAATTATATCAATGAATTTACTTCAAAGTTCTGTTCTCTCCGTTCATAAAAAAGTAACTGCATGATATGTTCGTTTCACGAATTTAATTCACTTTTACATACATCACAGCAGAAGCAAAAATTTTTTAAGAGAAAAATAGAGTAATTTATCCGCCGCCTGTTTTGCGTGTCAGATCTTCCATGCTTAACAAATCTTTCGAACGCTTTCGAAAGTAAAAAAAAATCCTATTTGCTAAAGAACTTTCTTCATGATGAATAATATGAACAAGGTAACGGAAGAAATATTAATGCTCTAAGATTGAAGTCAAGATGTTTGATTTTTGCGTTTCGTTTTACGAAAAGTAAAATAAAAAAATAAATAAATGAATAAATAAATATTTTAAATGATTCTCTAAAGTAGAAAAAACATCTTAATCATAGACGGTAACTTTAAAGATATGACATGTCAGAGGAAATCTCTTTTATACGAAAAGAGCTTGAAATCCTTTTAAGTTTTGAGTAACAAAAGTACGAATGGATGTTTTTTAAGGTTAGTTTCACATTTGTAAAAAAAGAGTGACAAGGTTCTTTTAAAATAAATTCATTTACTTACTTGTACATTAAGTACAGGCACGATGAAGCTGAACATGTAAAAAAAAAAAAAACTTTGGAGTCAACGTTGATAGTAAAAGAGTTTATAAATTTATCTGTAAATATTTGAATCGGCAAGTTAATGAATCTTCTTTATTTTAGGAAGAAATTCTGTACTATGTTGTGAGAGTACGAAGTTATTAATTTTATATGTTATTTATTAACTGTGTTTCTTGAGAGAAAATGCCTTTATTGATTATAAATTAATTCTAATCATTGCAGAACGAACATTTTCTTTGTTGGTTTTATGCTTCGTGTGTAGTTACTTTGTTTTTGTGTGTATTGGCTTTAAACATCCTCATATGTAGGGTGTTTCGTTCTGACATGCATGACTTTTATTTTCCCAACCGTTCGTCTTAGTAGCACACTTCCAGTTGCAAAAATGCTCAAAATAAGGTGCAGAGTAAAAATCGTAAAAGTTTGAAGCGAAAAACAAATTTAGTCAAAAAACATGTAATCTCACTTTTCATATGGATTTCGGGTACCCTAACTTATATTTAGGCAAAAATCTCCATTAAAAACTTATCCCAATTAAATTTTTTCAAAGATTTGCGATGAAAACTCGAAGATATATTCGAGTTCAAAGTTTTACGGATCGGTGCTGAAAATGAGATCGAAACATGTCAGTGAGAGTAAAGTGATGTAAGTCACAAAACGCCGCGTTTCATATTTCGGTGAATATTGATCATACTAATGTCAAACTTTTTGTGTTAGAACTGTTTTTTTATGCTCTTGATTTCCCTTAAATTGTAAGATTTTGTTATTAGGATGTTATAACACAAAGTAAAACATTAAGCTATGTTGCTCAGGAAGAGATTCATCGAACAAAGCTCTTTTTTCCTGAATTGGAATCCATCCATCTCTTAGATGCTTTGAAGAGAGAGGTCTACCAGAACACAATTTATTAGTAGTATTATTGTTATTATCTAACTAGTATTAAATAATAATTTAGTACTAAACCATAAAAATTAAACCTTTAAAGACATTATTGGGAGAAATGTAGTTTCTTCTGTCTTTAAAAAAACATTTTTTGTTTTTATCATTTCATCTTGTTTCGTTTTCTCGCATTTAAGAGAAAATCAGCTAAAAATAACCGAGCGCAGCTCTTTTTATTTCTATTTTTTTCCTTTACTTTTCTACTTTAGGGTAACATCATTTTGAAAGGTAATCGCAACGATTTATTTTCGGGTCATTTAATAATACTTTATTGGATACGACTGAGAACTAAAAAGTGTACTTAAAAGCAAAAATTGACAACTACATTGCCTTAATTTCTGAGATCAGTCGATATCTGAAAATACGCAATTTGACAAGAGTTTGTGACATACGTGACAGCTTAATGAATAGTTTTCAAAAGATATTTTGACAGGTTTTACCGGATATCTTTCGAAAACGATCATGTAGCCACGAAATAATGACATAAATTCTCTTTAAGTGCTTTGAAAAATGTCTTTAAATAACCTTTCAATTTGAAATGCTTGAAATTTGGTCTTGTTACTGCTAAAACAACGAAATAATTGGGTAAAATAAATAGAATACTGCGTAAGCAAGTGAAAATACATTTTGTCTTCAGTTTTTGACAGCGATATTTATGATATCACTAATTATGTACAGCAAAAATTGAAGCTATCCATAATGCCTGTTTTTGCTAAGATGATAATTCCTATAATGATACTTTAATGTCACTACTTTTTTGAGTTTATTTCAGCTATCTTCGCTCAGAAGGATTGTAATATTCAGTAAGAACATTATGGCTGAATTTTAACCAACAAGATCTCAAAATTGGAGTGTTGAAGTTTTCCTTTGTTTAACGATTTGAGAGGTGATTATAATACTGAAAAGTCGCTTAATATTAATCCCGATGTTAATAGAATAAGTTTCATAATTTTTGTTTTTCTCGAAACTTAATCACAGAAGTTTCAGAGATTGATTTTTTTCTCGGCGAGTGAATTTTTCAGAATGTACAAATTATTATCCACAAAATTTAAAATAACTGGAGAAAAAGTCGTTGCTTATAATTTTTTTTTCAGTTGCTAGATGCAAAAAAAAAAAAAAAAAAAAACTGCATTCATATTTGAAATGAGGCCTACAATGATGTAATTACTAAGCAAAAAATATTAATGATGCTTAATATTTGTAATTCGCAAAGTCATATTTTAGACGCACGAAAGGGAAAGGGCAGAAGTTTTATTGCCAAGTCAAAGAAAGGGGGGGGGGGGTTACGAAAGAAGACACGTATGGTGATATTTTGACATATATTTGCACTTGATTTGAAAAGTTTTATAGTTTGAGTTTTAATCCAAGTAACAAGAACATAAAGAACTATTATGCAAATATGCATCATAACATAAGGTATAAAATTTTTAAAAACAATTTTCACTTGAAAAATGATGGTTTGCACTTGTTGCGGGTGTGATCATTATATGGTCAAACTCGCAACATGAGCAAATCATTATTTTTATATACAAATATTTCTTTATAGAAAATTGAGAGATATACGTTATGCAGCGATAAGTAATGGTTCTTTTTATTCAAATACATAAAAATTGAAATCCAAAGCTTAAAAGCTCTGAAATAAAATGCAACTATATGATCAAAAATCCAACAGCCATTACATCCGGCTAAATAGATTGAATGCTATACATTTCCAGAAAGAAAACGACTGCAAAATGCTATGCTTTTAATTCTGTGTTTTCTCATTACCCAGAAACTTTAAAGTTCTTCCGATATTTTAACTACATATACAATTGAAAAACCTCAACTCCAATACGCTTAAAACGAACTGCTATTAAGACAATCTATATTTGTGATCCCCGCCTTAAAGTTTGCACTGTATTGTTCTTTGGATAAGACGATTTTACTCTAAAGGTCCCTTGGAGTTCGTTTTAACAAGGTTCGACTGCATCAACAAAAAGCTTTTGTTGTCGTGTGCAAAAATTTAGTTTAGGTCGATACTAGGAATTTTTCAAAAACAAATTGTGCAAACGCATCCATTCACTTGTCAATCCTTACTATTTCTAGTGTTTTAACTAAATATGTTTCATTTCATTCATAACGTTTTAAAAACATGAGTTACTGATCAGTCATCTTTATAACTAAATGAAGAAACCTAACCTCTACAATGTCCCCGCAAGAAACACTTTCCTGCGAAATGAGCATTGTAATCTTACCTCAATTTTCCGAACCGATTTTAAAAGTGGATTGAAACTGCAGGAAATAAGTACATTTTTCCGACAAAATTACCTTCCGAATGTTCTTTTCTGAAAAAATTCTCATAAATATTAATCAGTTTTTGGAGTGGGGAGCGCTTTGGAAATGGGAATTGGGTGTTATTTCTGCATTTATTGGATGATATCAGCATGAATACCAAAACATGAATTCTAAAAGAGATTCGTTGACTTTTATTCCACGCATAAAAGTAAGAAGAAAACCGAAATTGAAAGCATACGAATAAATTTTTCCTAAGGGATTCAATCGTTTACAAGGAAGCAAATTGAAGGGAATATTTATTCATTTCTTGAAGAAATATTTTTT
Source organism: Uloborus plumipes (assembly GCA_038373865.1). Classification (NCBI taxonomy): domain Eukaryota; kingdom Metazoa; phylum Arthropoda; class Arachnida; order Araneae; family Uloboridae; genus Uloborus; species Uloborus plumipes. The sequence continues at coordinate 269,424 of JAXGGA010000188.1, read as the reverse complement.
GAAGCATGAATGGGAATCAAACTTGCATCAAGAATATTTCAGCAGATAGATGACACATACATGAAAATATATAGCGAAGATGAATAGTTACTTTAAAAGTGAATAATTAGTTTACTTCAAATGTTAGGTACGGGTAATAAAGCCTAACTAAGAGAGATTTGAAATAAAGCAAAAACTATGTATCCGAATCAACAAATTGTAATATTAATTAAACATACAGATCATATACTATAAGGACCTAGCAAAAATTGCCTCTTTTTGCCAAAAATAAACGCGAAATTAAACATTTTCTGAAGCCTTTTCCTCAGACCTTATTATACTGTAGTAGGGTAATAAGGCTTAATATTTTATGACCTAAGAAGACACTTATAAATAATCATAAAAAGCTTCTAGTAGTAATTGACATGAATCATAATATATATGCTTTCATCATGCTTAAATTCTTCCAAATGACAACAAATTTTTTTGTTTAACATCCGAAAAGGTACTCAAAATTATCTTTGTCTTCGGCTGTCAAACCAATACATTTTTCTTGATACCACTTGCCATATTTACGTGCAAAACCTCCTGGAAAGTCTTTTTGGGGTATTAGTAATTCTTTTTTTTTTTTTTTTTTTGTAGTGTCTATGTAAAGGGCCTGGGGGTTACTGACCGGGGGAGATGCGAATTAGCGAATTGTGTCAGCTACAGTAGCTGGAATTTCAGTTATCACCGTCAAATCCGGTAGACCTTAATACCCACCTACATCTTGCATGAAGAAATTCACAAAAGTACACCAACTGTTGCATAATATATAGGTCAAACATAAAATATCGATAGGAGCATTACAAACAGCAAATTGTATCGTAAAACAACACAAAAAGTGTCTTTTAGAAAAATTGTTTACAATTCAGTTTGACAGTTTCTTATTATTCGTGATGAATAACCAGTCCGCACAAATGAATCACGCCTCACTGGTCGCAACAAGCGAGCGACGGGTCGTAACAAGTTTGAACTCATCTATGAGGATTAACAACCTACAATAGCGTTTTTGAGCGCCAATCAACATTTTAAATTGTATTTTTTAAAATTAGGACTTATTAGACGACAGGCCTTAATACCCGCATCTAATTATTGTTTTTATGGCTGAATGTACAGCCGTTAATTTCAAACTTGATAAGGAAAACCTCGTTTGGAAGACAAACCCAGTGAAAAATGTAGTTAAAAATTGTTCAGTTGTTACTCCCAAATCTATCCTAAAATTCGGTTGTTACCTGAATGTTGTGAGCTTTCTAGCAATGCAAAGTAAGCCTAGACAATCTCTAACTCTACTTAACACAAGTTACATTCCTTTATGTGCTTGGGTTACTAGTCAGCCACAAGTAAGAAAATCTGCAGCTACTGAAATAACTGGATAATTGGTCTTGTAAATTACAATACCTTTCTGTTTTATGCAGTCTTCAAGCATAATGCAAGACTTAGAAATTGAAATAAAGAAATAAGGAAAATCTGTATGAGATGAAGTAAAATAAGTCACAACAATGTACAGTTTCACAAATTTGTAGAGAATTTCTGACACATGTTTCGGGGTGCCAAAGAGCCCTTTTTTAATGCAGAAATTAGAGCTTTTGGATTTAAAGTCATCCGATTAAAACCAACGCGAATGAACAGTAATCAGCTTAAATAGTGAAAATAGCAAATTTACAAAACGAACAAGATAAAATAAAGTCAGGGTCGAAAAAGATTGCATGATTCGCTTAAAAAAAAAGCTGTGAAGCAATAAATTTATTATTTAAAAAAAGTTTATTGTACTAAGTAATCATAATAAAAAAAGAACACACACGTCCCATTACCTAGAACAATTGAGAATTACAATAGTAGTTATCAAACTTGCTTCTTATTAAGGAATCAAAAATGAAATTCAGCAAATTAGTTTTAGTTACTGATTTTTAAATTAAAGTTAATTTTTAATTAGTAAATAGAAACTAAAAATATTTCGAATTAAAACTTTTCCATTAACCATTACTTAGATTGCCACACAAAAACGTAATAACGTCATTACTTCCCCCATCTTAAGGGGTTACAGTACCTTTCTAACAAATTTCTTTAATTTAAGTGAAAAAGTTAATTCTTTGAAATATTTGTTTCTGCACTTGTTTAAAAATCAATAATTTATTTTCAAACATCAAAAATTTTGAAAACTTTTTTTGAAAATTTGAAAAATGTAAGAAAATTTCAGTTTTTTTAAAACCCTAAGGCTTTTTTGTTTCTGCACTAATTTCAAAATTTCTTTTTGCGAAATGATCACAAGGAAAACCTCAACAAATCTGTGCATTCATTTTCTTATATTTTGATTAGAAAATATTTTGTGACCATTTATGTAAAAAAATCTTAGAAAATTTTGTTCTTCGAGGTTTAACAAACCCTAAAAATTTTTGTAATTTATAAAACGCTTATTCCATGCACAGTTTTGTTAAATATATTATCCTGAGTGCAAAAAATATTGCTTTAAAGTGATATCTTTAATAGAAAAAATTCCTTAGCATTTCTAGTAACATAGAAACACTAAAAACTGATCACCGAGAAAAAGCACTTTAAAGTTTGGCTTTTCCATTAGAACACATAGCATGTATGCCCTAAAGTCACTCATAACTTTTTAAATAATTTAGCTAGAACAATGCTGTTTTTTTCTGAGTGTTTTAAATAACTGTTACTTTTGAAATAAGCAATAAAATTTTTTTTGGTCTTTTGGTCATTTTTGAGGTACTGTAACCCCTTAATTCAAGGAGAAAGCTGCTCGTTTCCAATTAGTTTCTATTTCCGTAGTGGAAAGTAAAATGTGAAATTATTTTTGAAGCAATTTCTCCGAAATACTTTTTTCCAGTTAATTTTTGTTTCAATGAAATTTTGTACGGAACAAAAATGACTTTTCAAAAAGAATGAAAATTATTTAATACATCTTTGAAAGTACACTGCTCAAAACAATTAGGGGAGCAAGCAAAAAGTAAAGAAAACCGTGCAAGACAGCCACGGATTGGCGTACAATGGATAGTACGCGTGTATCAATGCACAATACAGAAAAAAAGACCTAAAAACTTTGGAATTAAATCTTGAATTTTTTGAAAATGTGGAAAAAACATAAAAAGGTGATTTTAGGCAACATTTTGGTTACATGTAAAAAATGAAAAAAAGGTACTGTTTAGACATGTTGCATGTGTTTTAATAAGGCGTGTGGTCTCCTTGAACAGCTAAGACTGTGCTGCACACCTGTTTGGTATGGATGCGATAAGCTTATGGTTATGAATTTGAGGAGTACTGTTCCACTCCTCAAGAAGTGCAATCTCCAAGTCTCGGACAGTAACAGGCGACCTTTGTCACTTAGCAATGCATTGTCCGACCATGTCCTAAACATGATTGATTAGATTCAGGTCAGTAGAGCACGCTGGCTATTCCATACGCTGTATTTTTTCAGTTTCAAGCATGTTCTCCATCAGACGAGCTCTCAGCGGTCGAGCAATATCGTTTTGAAAAACAAAGGAATATCCAATAGCTCCAGCGTGAGGGATGGCATGAGGTCTCGGTATCTCGTCTGCATACCTTTGGCCCGTCAAAGTGCCATTCCAAATGATATGCAAGCCCGTACGTTCGCCTATGCTGATTCCAAACCATACCACCCAACCAGCTCGTCTGTTTTGCGACCTTTCACGAACGAACGCGGGATTATTTCGAGTGCCCCTGTCCCTCCATACCAGAACAAATCCGTTGTTACTCTCCACTCCAGACTGAATTGCAACCTCTATGTAAACAGCACTTGGCTCCAACCATGTTGCTCCAAATTTCGATGTTCAGCAGTTCGTCTTCTTCGGACCACACAGTCGCGTGGGGTCAACAAAATTTAGACCATTGGCCTACGTGCATAGAGCCCTCCCTCATGAGGCCCATTATGTACTGTTTGGCTGGACACCCTTCGTAATATTGCCAAGAGCAACTGCCTTTGCAAATGCGTAGCATTCTCTATTCTGTTTCGACGGGCTGTTAACCGTATATACCGGTCATCAGTTGCTGTAGTGGCGCATGGCCGACCTTGCCCTGACCGATGTCAAACATTTCCTGTTTCTTGGACTCGTTTCCACAGCCTTGCAACACTTCTGACGACTCCAACATCATCCGCGACACAACGTTGTGTTTACCCGGATTCCAGCCTGCCTATAGCATGGCATAGCATGGATTCCAGTAAATCACGTTGTTGAGACATTCTCAAGTAACCTTGTCTCCAGAAAAAAATGTAAAAAGACTACTGCGCTATCGAATTTAACAGTTACGGCAATAAAACGGACGCTTCTGCAACATCCCGATCTCCGCACTTATCTTCTTTTTCTGGTTTTTGGCCTCATTAACTTTAATTTGTTCATAAAATTATCTCATTCCGTTTCCTGGTAGGCTTTGAATTAAGAACGATTCCTTTTATGTTACTTATTGGTATACATATTTGCGTAATTTTGTTAAAACCATGTGCTCCCCTAATTGTTTTGAGCAGTGTACTTCAAGGGTCTTTGCTGCATATTATACTGCTCGATCTGCTTCCATCAGGTGTGTGTTTTAGCTTCGCGCCTCCGAGATACACTCAACAGTGTCAGTGTGAATATCTCAATTAGTGACGATGCTGCTGCCTTGCTGATGAAACGTTATGCAAAGTTATTGAACCTCGTTGACGATGTCAAGACAGCTCAGATGTTCAAGACAGCTTTTCCACGCCGGTGTTCTGTCTCATTTTAAATTACTCGCTGTCAATATTTACTGTTCTGTTCACTATTCTTGCAGCAGGTGTGAATATCCTGAGTTTAGAGGCTAGTTTTAATTTCATGAACAGCACAGTGGCCTTGTTCTTTACCATAGCTTTTGGCTCTCAAGTTTACGTTAAACTTCATGAAACTTCAGAGGCGTTACGTTTATACGAAAAGCTTCTTTTCAAATCTACGAAGGACGAAAAACAACGCCCCAATTTATTTCTGATTAAAGAAATGAAGAACAAAACAATCCTACCTTTTTCTTCTTGTAGCATAGTCTCTCTTAACAGAGAGCTTATTTTTTCCATATCTGGATCACTATTGACTTACAGTTTACTTATTTTAAGTATCAAATAAAACTTTCTTATCCGCTAAGTTGTCCAGCTATAATGACTCTGAGTAATGTTTCGAGAATACAAGTTTTATTTTTATTTTTCTAATGAGGTTGCTTTAGTGGCACTACCCTTTGCAGACAGAGAGCGATCCTCAATATAGTATTCAGTCTTTCATACAGCATTACTATCAGCAAATGCTATTACCACAACAGTTTTTACACCCAGTTTCCCTATTAGATAGAAGCACCTGATATCTATTCGATACGAAACTACATTAGGAATTTAATTTTTCTTATAGCACTCCAAGCTAAATAAGTCCTCGAATTTTTTTTTACATGCGGCATAATCGTACGTCATTAACGATGCCAATTTTCTGCATCTGGAAGATCAACCGACTGAAGCAGGAACGGATACAAGGGAGGGGCGATGGGGGCGATTGCTTCTCCCTTGTATCCGTACTAGTGTCACAAAAAATGGTAGCCTCTTTTGCACTTTTGGTAGCCATTTTGAAAAAGCACATAAGCAGCACAAAAAAAAAAAAAAAACTAAATAGAATATTTTCTGTTAGTGAGATTATGATAGTGATAAAAATACAAGCAAATATTCAAAAAATACATTTTTTTTTACAAGCATACAACAAAAGAAAATGTTTTACAAATGCATATGAATTTTAGCAAATTAAGAAATACGTGGTTACTACATTTGGTGAGTTTTTTTTTTTTTTCTTGCGGGCCAGTTTTGATGAGATGGTCGCCCGTTGACGACTGGCGACCGCTAATCCTTAGCGAAAATTCGATAAAGTAAGGAAGAAATATTTTATACACATTTATGGGCGATTCTCTGTAAACTGGTAATTGGCTGTCCGGACTGAGTATTTTAAAAATAATGAAGTGTAATAACGTAATTATCGCTCTTAATACAAGTAAGGCATTAATACTCTGTGGCCCAATTGTATTTGGAGTAATAACAATTTAATTTTTTTTTCTAGAAATTATCTAAGCGCCGAAAACACAGTCTCCTGGCTGTCCCAATCCCATAGTCTAACTGTTAAAGATAGTATTTCAAAAAACCTATTACCACTACATAAATTTGGCAATTAATATCTAAAAATAGAATAATGAAGCTATATTTTTCTTATGAAATAAGGTATAATTACGAATTTCTAAAACTTAAAATTGTCATGTAAATTCTGTCCGGAGTTTTTTCAAACAGTCCTCTGCAACAAATTCAAAGCTGTAATACGAAAAATCTATAACTTTTGCAAATTCTTTTTGGCATGAAGTTTAAAGTAATTAGTGTGAATTTGCCGAAATCTCCGAGAACGGTGTTGAATCGCTACTTTGCTTAGTTTAAGAGCCACATTTGTGCTGAAAGTATGCATCGTGATCGTTGCGAAAACAGTCCTCTGGGAAGTGATTTTATTAATGTCAATTAATTTAATTATAAAACATATTAGTTATTATGTCCACGATTTGTGCCCCAATTTATTGGTAGTCTCGTAACTAATTATGTTCCAATAGTTTTGCAGATATTACGCAACAAAGAGCAAAAACACAGTCACCTGGCACAGTCCCCTGCCTAGTTATACCAGGCGGGGGACTTACCTCCTATCACAATTTATCAGAAAAACACAAGCTTCAATTGGCCAACACAAGCTTCATTTGGCCAATTTCAAACCAAAGTAATAGATTCATTTTCTGAGCAATAGTATTAGAATTATACGAACATTTCAAAAAACCATGCCCGGACAGATTTCGTGTGAAAAATGACGAGTTTACAGAGAATCGCCCTTATAAGTCTTATGTCATTTGAAAGCTTGAAATTTTCTGCTAAAAATGATGTCAGTTTCAAGTTTCTACGAGCATTAGAAGAGCTGTAATAATTGTCCTTAGAATCCCGGAAATTCAAGGCTTACCTTGAGCAAAGCAAGCCAAATGATTCTAAATTGGTTAAGCTCTAGAATAAAATTTGAAAGTAGAAATGAAATGAATTATTTTCTCAACGGAAATCAACTTTTCATGTTGTTACCATGGTTACGTTTCTATTTCCTTTATCTGTTTCGTTCTTTTTCCCTTAATAATTTTTAAAATGTATTTTTTTCGTAGCAATCCAAAATCCAAGCCTTATAAAAATTAGTTAAAATAAATATTTTAACTGTTGTGAAAAAAATCGTCTGCTTTTCTTTTTTCAGTTTTTAAGGAATTAAAACTCGGAAAATTATAAAAATGTCGGAAAAATTGCCATATTGCAACTTTCTTTCCAAAATGTTTCATTTCGAAAAATGTATTATTTTGTTTTTAAAGCATGGAAAGAAAGCTGTCTTCTTCTTTTAAACTTTGGTAAGATTTTTGTTGGTTTCTGTAAACAACAAAATTGTTCTTATTTTCTGTTTTGTCTTATTTTTATACTATAGTTGAAAGGAATTATAGTTGAATTATAAATAATATTGAGCATTCTTTCTGCGATATCAATTTATTACCAAATGACGTTTTAGTTTTATACCAAGGGCAAAGCCGTGCTGGTACCGCTAGTTTTCCAATAAAAATTAAATCACCCATTCATTTAAGGGAAAAAAGGTGGAGGAAAAAAAAGCGTTTTTTGGCCATAATTTATCGTAAATAGCTGGGAATAAGCTGCAATTTTCAAATTAAGTTACACACAATGTACAATAATTTCAATTTTTTTTTGTAAAGGTAGCATTTTCAGTTCCAAAGATATAAACATTTTTTTCAAAATTGCCAGCTTTATTTTCTGGTTGTTGGCTGAATAATTCGTTAAATTTTAGCAAACCTTTAGATAATATGACAGCATACAAGAGAAATATTATACTAAAATTTCAAAGAAAAATACTGAAAATTCATTGAAATATGAACTTTTAAATCAATTGATTTTTCTATGTGCATGCCCAAAAGAGAGCATTTTATAACTTAAAACTTTTTTGAATCATTTAGATAATTCAACTAAAAAATTCCAATTGAATATCGTAACAATTTAGAAAGATATCAACCATCTAATGAGCCCATTTTCAATTGCTCTTGGATAGGTGGCGAATTGAAAGCCCCAGGTATGACATGCCACGGAGGTAAGAATTCACATGGTGTGAACCAAAAATGTATCAAAACAAAATATTTAATTTAAAAAATGTTGAAGACATAAATGGTTGCATTTAAAATTTGAAGATTAAATGAGTTGTTTCTTGAAACTTTTATTTTGAAATGCATGTGACGTCGAATGCTACAATTTTTGAAGAATAACCCATGAAACAATACAAATATTCGTAAGCTCAGAAGGTGATTTTCCCCCGCCTTTCCGTAGCTTTACACGGCTGCTCTTGCTCTTGTACCATTTCTGTGAAGCATTTTTTAAATAACTAACATTCTTGGCTAAAATAAGCTATTTGAACAAAAGCTGTGCTTTATATCCCCTTTACCTCAATGTTTTATGTGTTTTCTTCGTGGGAGATTTTCAACTGGGTATATGCAATAAAAATTTTAAACAGAAATCATGTGACAAAATTCTTTATCTGTCAAAACAGTTGGGTGGATTTGGATTGAGAATCTTCATTGTAAAAGGATGAAAGGATAGTTTTGCTTCGGACAGGTTTAGATATGTTTCTGACGTTCCAAAATATCTTAGAAAGCTGCCTTCAGGTGAAACCTGAAGCTATAAAATGGATAATACTGTAAAAGAACTTCTCTTGATAAAGGTTTAAAGAATACAGTAATTTCAAACGTATCATACATTTTTCACTTTACTCAGGACATAACTTCATGATGCAAAAATAAAACAGTGTTTGACACGAAAGAGTAGCTTCAGGTTATTTCTGTTTTAAACAAAACTTCATATATTTTTTTTTTGTTTTAAACATTTGTTCGTAAAGGCAACTTGTTGACTTTAGTAGAAAACATTTTACCAATTACTGAATGTCCACTGTACACTTTAAGGCCATTAGTTTCTTTTTTCAAGGGGCAATCAATAGTTATTTTTTTATTTGCCATTTCTGTTATTTAATCTCTATGTGGTCTGTGGCAAAAGATTATTTCATCACCCTTTAGGCAAAAGCAGTCAGTGGCTATGAAACAAAATATGAACTGATTGAATGCTTCATAATTGTTTTTAGAAAACAAGCAGCATTGTCATTTGGATTGAACAATAAATAACTACTTTAAACAAAGTGAAAAGGGCAGTTAAAAATAGTTTTGATTATTGGCCAATCAATAGTAACTGCTCAAATGTCAGTTAGGGGAAGTCGCCAAAAGGCAAACCAAGTCATAAATGAGTTATCCATATGTTTCACATCCTTTCTCTTAGGAGAAAGAATACTTCGTCGTTTTAAATTTTCCTAGACGAAAAATATTTCTTTTTAAAATCTTGTTGGTAATGAAGTTAACAGCAATGGAAACGGTCACAAACTTCGCAAGAGTAAAAAAATAAAGGAAAAAAAGTACATTGAAGGCAACGTTTTTCCTATCAATAAAAATTAAACTAGCTATGAACTCAGCACACCTCAAAACGTGCAAGTCCGTCGAAATTCAAAAATTTTCACGAATACAACCCTTTCTTCTATATATTAGATATAGAAGAATGTAAAAACACACACTTTAATCCTATTTTAATAGGAAATGTAGGTAAAAAAACTTAGGGTCAATCCATGCGAAATCATACAGGAAAATTAAATATTGTTGCTCACTATTTTTGATTTTTAAAACTTTTTGCCTGTTAATTAACTGTTATATTGGGAGCATGAAACAATGGTTTAAAAAATTTTAAACCTTCAGAATTTTTTTTTGGCAAGCACTTTTCAGTAGCTGCGGAAGCGACTTTTCGTGAAAAGAGTACTTTGTGAAGACGCTTATAACTTTTTTATTTATAAATATATCAAAATGATTTAAAAACCACTTGATTAAGCAAAAAATGATCTAAATTTCTATACCAGTTATTTTTCTGATAATTAGTAACAAATTTGTGTAAAATTGACTTAAAAATAAGGTTTTTTGTGTGAAATTTTACATTTTTGGCATAAAAATATTAGTAGAAGGAATTAAGACTCACCCTTACTTATTTTTCCCTTGAATAGATATCTCATAGGACTATTCCCAGAAGTAGTGTGAAAGATTTGAAGACAGTCTTTTTTTTATATAATTTGTCAAACTTGGCATTTTGGAGAAAAAATGCTAACTTTGAGATTTAATATCTGAAAAGGGACTGAATGAAAATCTAAAAAAATTTAACTGGATAACCTTCTTATAGTAGTAAATATGTAGCAAAATTGTTATGAGTGATATCGTTCTAGTTTTAGAGATATGGAGCCGCGAAGTTGACTGAAAAATTTCATTTATTTTGACGCCAAAAAATCATCACATAATGCAAAATTAATTATTCTCGTAATATTAGATGAGTTTTTTTATGGTATAAACTAACCCTTTTACCAAAACATATAATATTTTAATTTATTTTTCATTTACAGAAAGAAATAATTTAGATATTATGCTTTTATAAATGCATTTTTTTCTACGTGTTAGTCATAAAAACATGATTTTCCTAAAGCGGTCTTTATGCATCTAGTGAGCAAAGAACAATTATAGTTTCAATCTAACCTAGAACTCTTCATTCATTTTTAAAAGTTTAAAGCATTAAAACCCCCCTACAGCACCAAAAAGTCGCTAAAAATCCGAATTTAAGCTCTAGATCCTGCCATTTTCCGTGAGACTGCGCCTGTGTAACAGCAGAAAATGGCGGACGTATTTTCGCGAAAAATTGTAGGATCTAGATCAGTGTTTCCCAACCTTTTCAAGCTCATCACCCCTTTCAAGATGTTGACTGACACCTATCGCCCCCCCCCCTTCTTTTTTCTTCCTCGAAAAAACTATAATTTGGAGCAAGTGAACATCTTTTTTTTTAAAAATATAAGTACCTAAAGGAGCGGTAAATTCTTAAGGTGCGATGGGTATTTAGAAGAGAAAATAGCAGTAAAAAAGGGTAACGAAAACCGAAATTGTAAATATGTACAAAACCGCTTGTTCAGTGTTCAGACAATTAATTACACGTTAAGAAAGAAACAAATTGAAGTTCAAGCGCTTCCTCTTTGCACCTCGGATTAACCTTAGTGAATATTTTATCATTCACTGTCAATTTTATGAATTTTCAGATTTTCAATTTATTTTCCTTCCAATTTTTTGTTTCAATGATTTTAATTACCCAGATTCCAGCGAACAAAAGAAAATAATTTCTTGAAAAATGTACTTCTGTTTTTTGATAAGTACATCAATGATCTTAGTTAAATGTTTCCCTTCAAATGATTATATCAGTTCGCTTCGTGAAAGAAAAAAAATAAAGGTATTTTATTTATTCATTAATATTTTTAGTTTAAAAGTGATTAGTCATAGTATCTTTATTGCGTACATTTTACTTCAAATTAAAGTTAGGTACTTATATTTTTAATATTATAGATGTTCACTTGCTCCAAATTATGGTTTTTTTCGAGGAAGAAAAAAGAAGGGGGGGGGCGATAGGTGTCAGTCAGCATCTTGAAGGGGGTGATGAGCTTGAAAAGGTTGGGAAACACTGCTCTAGATCCTACCCTTTTCCGCAAAAATACGTCCGCCATTTTCTGCTGTTATACAGACGCAGTCTCACGGAAAATGGCAGGATCTAGAGCTTAAATTCGGATTTTGAGCGACTTTTTGGTGCTGTAGGGGGGTTTTAACGCTTTAAACTTTTAAAAATGAATGAAGAGTTGTAGGTTAGATTAAAACTATAATTGTTCTTTGCTCACTAGATGCATAAAGACCGTGAAAGCCCAGCTTTAGAGTGGAAAATCATGTTTTTGTGACTAACACGTAGAAAAAAATGCATTTATAAAAGCATAATATCTAAATTATTTCTTTCTGTAAATGGAAAATAAATTTAAATATTATATGTTTTGGTAAAAGGGTTAGTTTATACCACAAAAAACTCATCTAATATTATGAGAATAATTAATTTTGCATTATGTGATGATTTTTTGGCGTCAAAATAAATGAGATTTTTCAGTCAACTTCGCGGCTCCATATCTCTAAAACTAGAACGATATCACTCATAAAAATTTTTCTACATATTTACTACTATAAGAAGGTTATCCAGTTAAATTTTTGTAGATTTTCATTCAGTCCCTTTTCAGATATTAAATCTCAAAGTTAGCATTTTTTCTCCAAAATGCCAAGTTTGACAAATTATATAAAAAAAAGGACTGTCTTCAAATGTTTCACACTACTTCTGGGAATAGTCCTATGAGATATCTATTCAAGGGAAAAAAAGTAAGGGTGAGTCTTAATTCTTTCTACTAATATTTTTATGCCAAAAATGTAAAATTTTACGCAAAAAATCTTATTTTTTAGCCAATTTTACACAAATTTGTTTCTAATTATCAGAAAAATAACTGGTATAGAAAATTTAGATCATTTTTTGCTCAATCAAGTGGTTTTTAAATCATTTTGATATATTTATAAATAAAAAAGTTATAAGCATCTTCACAAAGTACTCTTTTCACGAAAAGTCGCTTCCGCAGCTACTGAAAAGTGCTTGCCAAAAAAAATTCTGAAGGTTTAAAATTTTTTAAACCATTGTTTCATGCTCCCAATATAACAGTTAATAAACAGGCAAAAAGTTTAAAAAATCAAAAATAGTGAGCAACATGGTCTGTATGATCTCACATGGATTGACCCCTTAATCATTAACATTGTAGATTTGTCAATGATATTTTTAATATGGTAGTTTTGAGGTAAAATATATTTATTAATGAATGAAAGATTTCATGGAAATTAGGCTTCTTAAATTACATAAAAACCGCACATTTCAGGGGAAAACTACTTTCAAGGAATTGTGCTTTTAAAACACACAAAATCTAATTTTGATTATTTTGAATTTCTTTTACTCTTTTTTCTATTTCCCATACATTAATTCTATAAAATTGGTTTTAGGTTGTTATTTAGTTTCATTACTAGCAGCGTGTGAATAGCAGTTTACTAGTGACTATATTTTGAAATTCTTGATAGCCCTTGTGAATGCTAAGAGACATTACAATAGGCGCGCTTTCGAAACATTTTTTTGCAAAGAATGAGACGTTTTATTCAGAGAAATCGATTTGGTGATCATAAAAATGAAAAATAGCGAGGACATTTTTGGTCTACAGAAAATTTGAGTTATGCCTGTTCGATTTTCGATCAACATCGTCTTTCAATGTCTTATATTTAGAACACTCTATTTTAAATATGTCAGTGGAAAGGGAAACCGAAGAGAGAGAATTTTGGTGAGATATTCTTTTCTTTTGCTCTTGCATTCAAATGAGTCTTAAAGATGCGTAGAATTAATAGCTCTTTTACATTTGACTTCCTTTTACGTAGTAAAGGAAGTATTGTGATCGCGAAAAAAAAAAATCACTCAAATTTGGGACAAAATTGTGATTTTACTCTCCCCCGAATGAATGTTGGGTAGTTTTTTCGACCTGTCAGCACGTGCATGTGTACCTACCAACACATAACCAGCCGAAAAATCCTTTTCAACCACCCCCGAGTTAATTACGACGAGTTTTCTCGTGACATCTGTATGTATGTATGTATGTATGTATGTTTGTTTGTTTGTATGTATGTATGTATGTATGTATGTATGTATGTATGTGCGTATGTATGTATATGCATGTGCGCTTGTATGTCTGTCACATAATCTCTTCAGTCCCAGCTGAAGGTACACATATGTGTACCTTCTAAGTTTTAATTTATAGTTGGTTTCAAAGCAAATTACAGTGGACTATCACTTATGCGCCGGCTTAAGGGACCAACAGAAAAAGGCGCATAACTGAGAGGGACGCATAAGTGAACAAGCCTATTTAAAGGTCTAAAACGTAATATTTGTTCTAATGAGAGAATGAATAAGAATGTTTCAATAGAAAAGGGACATATTACTACGGTTTGGCAATAACTGTAACGTAACTACAAGGATAAAGATAAAACAAATATTGTAGTGTACCTAATCACAAACTGTTCCTTTTAAAATGATCCATAATATATAATTGTCCCTTTACCGAACTCTAGTTCGGGAGAAAAAAGCCTTCCGTGAGCAATAAAGGCGAAGCGTTAAAAAAGAAAGTGAAGAAACATGCGTATTTTTTAAAGAAAATTATTTATTTTTTTACATTTAACGAAAAAATCAGCTCATAAGGGAAATACTTATCTTTAGAGCGACGCACAAACGAATGATATTAGCATTATTGTTCAATGGAATGTGCTGGTACCTTTGAGTATCGTCGTATAAGTGACAAAGGCGCATAAATGAGGCGGTGTATAAGTGAGAGTTCACTGTATAACGAAAAAAACTATGCATTACGAAGCTAAGATTGTAGCATTTATTTTTCATCAATCCCAATCTTTTCTAGACATTATTCAGACCTAACAAAGGTTTAAAAATTTGAAATTCAAATGGTAAAAAAAAAAAAAAAAAAAAGGACTGAAGAGGATAACTCAAAAACTGTATGCCGTAGAAGCTTTTGGTTTGGTATATAGGCTTTGAGGAGGGTCTAGCTGTGCATCTCCCCTTGCGGTTGCATTCGAATGTTGCCAAAGATTTTTTACAATTTTTTTGGGGTAAATCAATGTTAATTTCAATGCAGACTGTGATGTGAATTGGTGCGACCACTTGGCTATATACCGCCAAGCTTTTGGTCGCCAAGTGTTTGATGCCAACTTGGTGACATAATGCCAAGTTGGCTACAAATTTGGCGAAAAATATTATTTTTTGGCGATATTTTGCGAAAAATCCACTGAATGATGTTAAAATCGGCGATATTTAGGAAATGAATCATTGTAAAACATTTTTTTGCATTGTTTCGGGGCAAACTAGGGGTGTAAATGTTTGAATTGTTATCTTCAGGCATCTACTGAGAAATTTACACGTAAAAGGAAGTAGTGTGGGGTCCATACCAGATTTTTTATGTTGGTTTCGTCAGAATTTCTGTCGTGGTAATAAACGTAAATAACAATATTTTGATAAGATATCTTAAAAAAAATTGCATCAACCTTTCCTCTTAAATGTTAAAACGTTTAAAAATTGTAGATTACATCAAGTTGATGGTAAGCATAAAATATTGTTCTTCAAATAAACTGATAATTGCTTCCTTTTAAATTTTTAATAATTCATAAACACATATTTAAAAAAAAAAAAGCACATCGAAATTGCTAGTCGATATCCTATTTATTCTGCTTTTATCCCTGTGTCTTCATAAGTAGTAATTTTGCTATAACCCACTACTTTTGCATTTAAATTAAGAACTGTTTCGTCCTTAATTCTGTTAGACATAAATAGTTGATAATGACGTAATTTGTTAGTTTTAAGTCGTAAAGTATATCTATAGTTATAAGAATAATTAAAATTTAGAAGCTCCAAAAACACGTTTCAAACTTTGAAAAAATATTTAAAATCGATTTAACCTAAAAATAATAATGCAGGACCAATCTTATCAATGAATGTTTATTATTACAAAACTAGCAAAAATACCCGGCGTTGCCTGGTTCAGTAATAATATTGAGAAACAATTTTTTTCACCTTTGTGTTTTTTCCCCGAATTGAAAGGACTCAAAACACCCCTCTATGATGATTTAAAATGTCGCCAAATTTGCTTTAACTGTTTTGGAATACCTAGGATATTTTTGCTTCCATCCCTACTTTACGAAAATATACTTAAGTATTATGATGTCACTATTTTTTGTCAAAGAGAAAATGTCATATAATTCTGAGATACTACTGCTGACCATAAAATGACGCTGAAAGTTTTTTATTCTAAATGATTTCGAAATTAATAGGGAACGTTTGACAATTATTTGTGCAAAAATGCAAATTAATGGTAATTTTAGTCTTATTTAAGGGTTTGATTAATTTAGCATGCGGATTACTTTACATTTTGACATAAGTTCTAAAAGTTTTTTAATGGCTACGTACGGAATCGGCCAACAAAAGAAAAAGAAAACTGAACTTTTCAGCCGTGGGAGTGTTATTACATTTATAATTCAGATTTTGGCGCATTTGACAAATATCAGACAATAATAGTCATTAAGAAACAAACAGAACTACTCTAAAAGTCTTGATCAAGAGCTCCTACACCTTACGATGTAAGCAGCGCTATTATCTCCAAGTGCACTAAACTCAAGAACAAAAAGCTTAAAATCGTACAAATCACTTTTATTCTAACTTTTTATGGACAACCGTTAGAAATATGGTTATACATGCGTTGTAATGGCATCATTTTTGACGCCCCAGGAAAAAATTGATAACAAGAATAATGACCAAACTTCAAAACCTGAATCTTGTCCTAATTTCCTCTTTCCAAAGAGTGACTATCGATTCTGCAGAAACATTTTTTGAATAGCGTTGTAACGGTTTTTAAAGCGTAATAAATGGACTTTTCAAGCGATTTTAAATTTACAGTAGCAAATCGAATAGTCACTTGATATGAAACAGTAAATTATCAAATTTCTTTCAAAATTAAATCATTTTTGGTTAGTGGAACTTTTATCTTTTAATGATTTACCTCTTTTGCACGAAATAATTATGTAATGTTCTGTGCACAAAAATACGATTAAAAATAACTTTGATCATTAGAAAAAAAAAGACAAAAAAAAATCCACTAAAACTGATTAAGACGTTTTCATGCAGAGTCGGTAATAAAGCAATTAATTTGTTAAAAAAAGGACGATCATTAATAACTATCCAGTTATACCTTGATATACCTTACATGAACAAAGTAAAAAACAGCTTAGATATTCATTCTAAGAATTAATATTAAAATAAACATCACTACGTTCAACTGTAGACCAACAACTTATCTTTAAAATTTTATGCAGTCGATCTGTTATGCATATATTTATGCACCGAAAATGTAAACTTAGTATTTTTCTCGAAATAAATGTGATTCCAAATCCTCAATTTTCGTTTGGAAGCTGAAAATAAAATCTTTCTGAACTTGAGGAAGAAATTTGAGGAATAACCCGACGAATACTTAATAAATGTACTTTTATGTATCTACTTAAAATTCGTTCAAGTTTCTAAAAGCTGACGGAAGTTTCTCCAATATTCTGTTACAGTACTTCAAGTTTTTATCAACCTTACTGCAAATCCTTCTTTTTAGAGTGGGGAAAACGCGAAGCATCATTAAAATATGATATATGCATTAAACATAACTACAACTTGAGTTAGGAGTTAGATAAACAACTAGCCTTCTTTAAAGATCACCGCCAAATAAGTTTAGAAGTAAATACTAATACAGGAGTGTACTTCTACATTAGCATGCACACACATGTGTTTTTAGCATGTGTTAGACAATGTTTCATTTCATATTTAATTGCCCAGTTCTGAATTTCTGGCCAATTTTTAGGTTATTGCATTTTTTCCTTTTTGCAATGCAGTTAGATTTAGCGTGCTATTTTAAATATTTTCAGTAACCGAGTAAATATTTTGATTCTTATGCCTTTATTGGAAAATTAATCCATAATTTATGTCTAAATAAACGGCTATTTTTTCTTATTTGGTTCTGGCACTGTTTATGGCAAATTGTAACATTCTACTTTTAATAATGCATTAATTTTAATCTCCGAACTGAGGGTTGTTTCAATTTGTACGCTGCCTCTTTTTCCATGAATAATCTATTGTTGTACTTCATATTTAATTAATATTACCAGCGGCGTGGCCCGGCTTTGCACGGGCACTTCACGCTTTCAAAGTAGTGAGGAGAAAATTTCGAAAATCTGCTCGCCGCCAAGGCAGCTCGCTAAGAGGTTCTTTGCGCCTTTTACTTTTTTTCCACATCAAACAGTCACTCGAATTATTGAAATGTTGCACAGGTCTAGTACCTCCAGAGGTATCGTTTCACTTGGAGAACTTTGTGACCACGAACCTTATTTTACGTTGCCCAGGCACCATTAGTAACGACGGTGGATCTTTGATCGGCTAGGCAAAGACCCGGGATCCTCAGGTTTCGAATCCGACGCCTTACCGATCTGGCTACCACGGCCCATAATTTTTGTAGTAGTACTTTCTAAAAATGAATTAAAACAAAACGATTCATTAAAAACCATTTCCTCCAAAGTAGTTTATTAACGAAATATTGTCATTAATTTTTTCTTGTGCAGCTGACCTAACTTTTACATGGAAGTCATTAGGCATATTTACGAAATTAAAATCTTTATAGTTTCTTACCTTCACCATAAATGGAATCAAAATATAAATTCATGTTAGATTGAATTGTCCTCATTTAGCGACTTTTTAAAGCTCTATAAGCTAGTTTAAAATCAGAGGCAAAAAACAGCTGCTCTGAGGTGAACTATTTCCAAGGTAACTACTCTTCAATACAGAATAAAAAAAAGTGTACTGTAAAAATTTTCGTTTGTATTCCACAGTTCTTCACACTGCAAAAAATGAACTGTTGTTTTTACAATATATTACTGTCAGCCGAGGTTCCAATTTAGAACTGTAAAATGCACAGTAATAAACTGTAAAACTAGCAATTTGACAGTTTCTTACTGTAAAGTTGAAAATTTTACGGTTTATTGCCGTAAAATTTAGCTGTATTATACTGTAAAAGCAACAGTAAAATGCTAACATCAGAAGTTCAAGTTTAAAACTATAAAATGCACTGTAATAACCTGTAAAATCAGCCATTTTACAGTTTATTACTGTAAAATTAGCAATTTTTACAGTTTATTATTATAAAATTAGCTGTGTTATACTGTAAAAACAACATTCAGTTTTTATTGGGTACAGTTCTTTAGTTGCATATGTTTTGACCTTTTGAGAAAGGTTTTTATTTGTGAACTTCAGTAAAAAATACAAAACTTACTTCACATTTTTC
Source organism: Uloborus plumipes (assembly GCA_038373865.1). Lineage (NCBI taxonomy): Eukaryota > Metazoa > Arthropoda > Arachnida > Araneae > Uloboridae > Uloborus > Uloborus plumipes. Next base: position 250,450 of record JAXGGA010000188.1, on the reverse strand, counting down.
GCATCAAATTATTCTTTCCTAATTACCCTTGTCGTAAAAAGTTTTCTTATACGTCTAAACATGTCTAGTACGGAAAAGTAATCATGATTAAAATAAAAACATCATTTTTTTGCTAAGAAGGTTATTTTTTGAAGTTTTGATTCGCAAAAAGAAAATATTAAAGAACAGATACAAGGCAACATCCATTCCATATTTACTTCAAAACTTTTTCCAAATTAACATTTTTCACTTTAATGTTGTCTGTCTAGTTTGCTGATTAGGAGAGCTCTTTAGATTTCATTAGTGAAAAAGGGAAGAATAAATGAAACTCTTTTTCTCCTTTGAAATTTTTCGTTTGAAGGAAGATAATTTTCAAAAATTTTCATCTCATTTTGAAGTGATATGAAAAACAACTGTCTTCTTGGTTTATTTTTTTTTAGAGCTGTTTGGAGGTTTCGTTGTATTAAAATCATGACTCGAAGAAAATGGTTTGCTTTTATTCTGATTCGAAAGCTCATACTTTTCTTTCCCTTGATTTCGCAACACATGATATGCCCATTTATTGAATCATTTGTATCTACGTGTAATATACCGACAGAAAAGTTATGTCATCCAGAGATTACAGTTTTGTTCAAACTTGGACTCGTCAGTCGTAGGTAATAACCGAGCTGAAGGCAGATGAAATTTCAACGAAGCTGAAAGTACCAAAAAAACTGGTAGCTAAAGTAAATTAAGCACACCAGCGAGAGCTATGGTACTGTTTGATATTTTATCCTGCGACCTTCGTCGAATTTTTGCATGCGTCAAGTACCTACTGATTTTATCGAAATAGGAGTGATATTTTTTTTTAAAGATAATGAATGTGATTAGATTTTGTTTTTTTTCTTGCTTTGTTTTCATTGGATTCGTTTATTAGACACGTTAGTCTCCTTCCTCATCAATTGTAGGAAAATAAATTAATATGGGGATAAGCAGAATGCTGACATGGATCATTTTCTTAATCAATCTGTCACCTTTTTTAAAATAGAATCGTTCAGCGGTGCCAGGTGCAACTTTCGAAGTCGGGCAGTGCTGTAAAACTCGCAAATTCAAGGCAAAGCTTGGGTATTTAAGCAGTAAGTTACCGTCCTAAGCCAGGGCTAAGGCAAAACTACATGCAATATACCGACAGTCCAGTTCTGCTATCTAGAGATTGCAGCTCTGTTATTGTCTATGCCAGACTGATGAGTCCAAATTAGGACAAATCTGTAGTCTTTGGATGACGTGATCTGGCTTTGAATTATTAAAGGAGCACAATTTGCTGAGGAAAAACATCCTCAGTTTTATTTTTCGTCTTCAGTTGGTTAGCAGTTGTTTTAAGCGCAAAAGTGGTATCAGCAGTCGAGTTCAAACTGAGGTAAAACTCCTTAAAATTTTGCAAAGCCATGTATTTGATTCATATGAACTTTTTCAGAATTTCTTAAAAAAATATTTCCCGTGCTCAAATGATCATATAGTTTTGTATTTAGGTAAAATACGTCACAAAGAGCCACGTGGTGGCACTAACGCAATTTTGTTAAAAATTGCAGATACGATTGTGCTTAGCACGGCAGTATATTAATTATTCATTCCTAAGTACACATTGAATGTATATCAGTGAATAACTCAAAACTGTTCAACAACGTCTTACATTTATAGGACAAGGACCATAAAGAATGATTTTTGTAATAATGATTCATCTCATCGTGTGTGAAGTTCCAACATCATGTTTTATTAGTCAGATTTGAGTCAAGTTTGTAACCTACTTTTTCTTTTGCAATTAATGGGCAGAAACACCAGAAAAGTTCTACTTTTCTAAAAGAAGAATTTAGTTTAAAGTACGTATTTTTTAACTAGCAATCCCAAGCAAATTCCACTCTTTTTCTTCGACCAATAAAAATAGTTTTCTTTAAATGACAGTTTGCTCACTAAAAACTAATGCACACTACAAGAAACATTCATTTTGAAGTTAGGAACTTGAAATATAGTAGATTTAGTTGAAGATTGTCAAAACTCTACTCACATGTATTTATACTTCCTATAGTAAGATTTTTTTTAGCTTTCAAATCCTAGATATTCCTTATTTTTTTACATCAGAAAACTGCTGAAAGAGTCCATGCATTGTAGTAAGAGTGGGTAAATTCGTGTGTCAGGTAGCTTCATCGACTCGCAGAGACAAGCTAATGATTTCAATCAACGTCAACCCTGGTTGAGGTCCAGGAAGCTACTAAGTTTGAGTAAGAAGGAGATCAAAATTCATTGGGCTTCTTACCGGACACTGTTCTCTTAATAGGCCCCTCAGTTTACTAGGTGTCACTGATGACTAAGCTTTCAGAGGCTGCCTAGAGGCAGAAGAAAGCTCAAAACATGTACTGTGTGATTGCGATTGTTATTCTGATCACAGATTTGAACATCTGGGGTACCACGGTTTAGATCCATATGAATTGTCTAGCTTACTGGTTAGACATCTGCTAAAGTTCGTTTCAGTTATCGGACTCTGTTTAGGGCCCCAACGAGGATAGTACAATAGACCTGTGGTCGCAGTGCTTGCGCTTTTTTTAAGGGCGCCCCCGCTAACTTCATTCATTCAAGAGTGGGTAAAACTGCGTTTCTTATCGTTTAAAAACTTTGTGTACAGTACTTCCTTACTTTGAATACTATTTCCACAGCGTGAAAGCTTTCAGGTAGATAACTTAAAAAAAATTAAAGCTTAAATAAATCTCAATAAATTGAATTGAAAGCATTTTCGGCTACCTTGCTTTAGAAAATAGTCTTATCTGTTTTTACTTTAGTGGAATACCCCTTAATCCTTTTTGGAAAAAAAGTGAATGGTAGAGCAGTCTAACTGCCGGAATTGGGTTTAACCAAGTGAAAATACTAGGAATTGGCCATTATTTTTAAAGAAAAAAAATGAAAAGGAGCAATGTAATCTCTAATTTTTAAAATGATGTGTTTACTGCATAACAGTAGAAATACTAAAAGAGAAAAATAGTTTAGTAGTGGGAGTTTGTTCACAGAAGTAATTTTCATAATAATAATCTGTTAAAACGTTCTTTTGATACTTTTGTGAGTTAAAACTGTTTTTTTTTTCTGGAAGGTAGTATTGTTTTTCGCATCGATATGGAGCTTTTTTTTTTATTTAAAAAGTATGTGTGGAAAAAAAATCATCATTTAGAATGTATTTTTTTGTGCTATATTTCAGGAGAATTCATGACTCAGTCAAGGTTCATTGGAGAAGTCTCAGACAAAACAAATACATAAATAAAAAAGAAATTTTCTTAGTCTCAGTTATGTTTTAACTAGTACTTACAATGCAAAACATGATTGAAATTGCATACTTTCGTATTTCTGAAGCGTTAAACTACCTTAAAAAATGTGGTTACTTTAAAGCAAAAACGTAATTCTGTTACCAAAAATTTAATTAAACTTGAACTAGGTATATAAATTCAAGTCATAAATGCATACCCATTGTGTCATAAACTACGTTTTTTCAGTATAACTTTGCATTCATTTAAAAACTAAAACTCACTCCTGCAAGATGCATTTTCCTGCGTATGAACTGCATTAACAAAAGCTATTTCACAGTACGTCTGCATTAAATAAGATCACTTACATTCGTTGGTATCTCTTTACCTCCAGGAAATGAAAATTCCATTTTTTTTCTCTTCATTTTAAATTACCCAGACCGAGAATTAAATGAAGGATCTTAAGCGCGCTTTAATGTTGTAATGAAACATGCTACCCTGTAATGAATCCTTTAATCTCTTCCCAGTTTATCATTCGGAGAGGAAATATGAAGGAAATAAGCACTTTTCCTACAAAATTATATTTTCTGGAGTATTTTTAATTTTTTTTTCTTGAAAAATCTCATAAATATTAAGCAGCTTTTCCCTCAAGAACTTTCTTGGGAATGGGAATCGGGGTGTTTTTTCTGTGCCTTTAGGAATGATAAAAAGAGACTGCTAAAATATGGATTTCGGAATGATGAATAGTTGTTGACTTAAGGGGTATGCATAATGATGGGAATGAAATCAAAATTTATGGCATAGAAATGAAGCCGCGGGAAAACATTTTTGAAAAAGTTTTATAAAAGCTAAACATATGCTTAGTTAGATTATAGATTAGAAAAATCGAAATAACTTGAATGTTGTAGGGGAATGAGAAGCAAAGTGAAATAGTTAGGTTAACACACCTGTTTCAAAGATAATAGATTGAAAATTTGTTCTAACAGTCAGTGTACATAAAGAAAGAATACTATATTTTATAATAAATATAATAAAGTTACAGTTAATAAATATATTTTTTTTTCCTTATATAATAAATTTTAACAAAGAAAATAGTGAGTTTTTTATTAGTGTTCCCTAATATGTTCCAACCTGTTCTTAAATGTGTCTCTAATCTGTTCTTAAATGCGTAATTTCTGTTTCTTAAATGTGTCCACACTCTTTGCTCAAAAGTGTTCCCATGTTTAACTTTAACAAATCTGCTAAGCAGAACATATTCAGTACAATTTCGGTGCAGACGTGGAACACATTTCAGTATAATTTTGATGAAATGAAAAAAGGAGAGCATTCGAAACAGGTCATATCACAGTCAGTTAACTGGAACATTTTTCTGAATTTAAGTATCTCAAGCGCGTTCCCCATGTGCGCCGAGAATTGAAGGGAATTTCACACAAAAAGTTCTTTATCTTAGTGATTGTTCAAAGGAAGTCTTTTTCCACCACTTCAGTATTTAAAACATGCCTTTAATTTCCCAGTGCTGCCAAGTGCTTATTGAACTGTTCAAAGCTAAGCAAAAAATTCCTTAAATAAGAATTAGATTTAAAAAAGAGATCTGATGGATATAAGCCTTGAAAATAAGAAATAGTCATCCTTTCCACCTCGAAGCGACAACATTTGAGTTTGGCAACAATGCAAAAAGAGAATAAGCTTTTTAACTTTAAGAAGTTCACTGTAAATCTTTTTTGGCCATTATTGTAAGAATTTTTCCTGTAATATTGTAAATATGGTCAATAAACCTTTTTTAATATAAGTTCTTCTAAAATGTCATCCGGCAGATCACACAGTTCTCTATATGAATATCTCACCTTCAAACTTTTTACAACTTCCCTTTCAGTTAAACTTGGGCTTTTGTTTTGTTTTTAGTGATTCTTTAACAATGCATCAAATTTCTCTAGGTGCTTTTCTTATTTGCAATTTTTTTCTAAAAAGTAGGCTAAAAAATGGGAGGAAAAACTAGTACAGACATCGTTCTTCCATAAGTCTTTAAAAGTCCTTAATCTTACCGATCTTCAATTTTGTACAAAAAGTTTCCCCAAGACGTCATTAATCTTTAGCGTAAAGAAAAACACCATCATCAGAATTTCAAGAAATTTATTAGAAACTTTGAGTACGGTTAAAAAAGTGAGCTGACAACTAATTGATTATGTATGTTTAAAATTTTTGAAAAAGTGACTAAGTTATAAATTATTTTGCCTTGCAAAGTTCAACATAAAATAACAACTGAAACACATGCTATTTTGTGCTGGTAGAAAAAATACTCAGATCTAATACTACTAAGAAATATTGGTATATCAAATGATTTAGGTATAAATATCTATATTGAACAGAATTGTTAAAAAATCATTTTTTAGTTTGTGATTGTTTATTCAATCGCTGTTTTAAAATCAACTCAAAAGTCTAGTTAACTATAATTACTAAGCTTTGTAATAAAAACTATGAAATCAATATGTTGGAAAATGCATTTGAAGCTAAATGATTCATACAATTAACTGATGTATACTTTAAAAAGTATTTTTTTCTGCTGTTATCATGGTATATATTTCTAACTTCATATATTTTGCATGAATTATTCGTTTAAATATTTAATTACATTATGAACAAGATATTCGGAAACAATAATTGAATTCTATTTATAACATTTCAGAATTAGTAAGGAGCGAAATCAAAATAAGTTTTAGACGATAAAACGAAGTAAGTGAAACACGATTAATAGCACATGAATCAAACATTCTGAAAAATCTCACATTTTGACATTAGAAAGACATTAATATTCTTTTAAAAGTTGTTTTATGCTCCTATATCTGGTGTAACCAGCGTATATTTTTATGAGATTGAAAATGGCAATTTGGGGTGCGCTGCTTCACTTTTCCAACTGTACCGTAACTTGTTGTGAAGTCTGACTTCTACAGTACACACATGCCATAAGGATTCGTTGATACGGTAGGCAACAATTCACAGCACAAATGCTTTAATTATTCTTTGAACTGTCTAGTTTCTAAAACGAAACGAGGTCTCGTATGACGTTACAAATGAAGAAATTTCGGAGTAAAGTCAGGTTGACGCATCAGCCATTTAGATCTCTATTGACCCTAGCTCTTTAGTTCAGAAAAAAAGTAATTCACCCATGTTTTTGCGCTTGCACTTTGAGGAAAAATAATTTTGAAAAATGAGAAACAACTCAATTCTAGCCACGTTTATGCCTTTAATTCTTGCAAGAACATTATTTAAGAATTGTTACCTTTGAATAATGTTGATTTTTTCTGGCCTTTCATATTTTGGGTAATCATTCTAGTAAACTATAAGGGGCTTTTTGTCTGCTCTATATATATTGTATATGTGTTGCCTTCCTGGATTATTATTTCTTTCTGCATTGTTATTCTCCTTTATGCTGTTTTATATTGCCTTACAGTTCTTGGATTTTGATTTATTCTATTTTTTTTCTGCTGGTTGTGATTTTTTTTCTACATTTTTTATGGAATTTTAATTGTTGGTTGATAGCTTCTGTGCTTTTATTTTTTTTGTCTTGTAACTTTACTCTGATTGTTGATTATCAATTTGCTTTTAGTTTTTTTCTAGTATATTTTTTTGCTGACGAGGAGGGTCTGTTTTTAGTAGTTAAAATATATTTACTTTGTTCAAGAACTTTATAAAAGAGTTGGATCCTCCAACCGTTTTAGCTATGTTTGTATTATCTTGGTGCAAGAATATTGAATTAATAAACAATTTCATGTTATTCATTTAACTAAGTACATAGAACGGTTCCAAAAACAATCAGTTTTATAAATCTGATTTCCAGGCCGATAAGATAAGAATAAATTATTTTTTTGCGTTTTTTCTGAAGAAAAAAAATTCTTGAACGCGGAAGCTAATTTAGATAAAAATATGAAAACATTAATTTAGATATCTTATCTTTAAGGCAACTGAAGAAGTTCACTGCAAAAAATAAACAGCTGTTTTTAATACCGAAAGCAGAGGTTTCAGTTTAAAACTGTAAAATAACCTGTAAAAATTGTAAAACTCGCTATTTTACATTTTATTACTGTAAAATTAGCAATTTTACAGTTTATTACTGTACAACTTTACAGTTTGTTACTGTAAAATTAGCAATTTTACAGTTTATTACAATAAAATTAGCTGCATTATACTGTAAAAACAACAGTACAATACTGGCAGCGGAGGTTTCAGTTTAAAACTGTAAAATACACAGTAATAAACTGTAAAACTAGCAATTTTACAGTTTATTATTGTAAATTGACTATAAAATTAGCTGTATTACACTAAAAACAACGTTCATTTTTTGCAGTGTTCTGAATTCACTACCGAAATTATGCGTTCAAAATTTTTGTAGCAGAGTTTTTATTTACATAAGTTCTTTTTTAATAAGGGTTAATAATTTTATGTTACTCAATTTACGCTTTCAATTAAGTAAAAAAATTAAAATTGCAGAGAAAAGCCACGTATCTTTCTTAGAGAACCTCAGAAATCCTTAAGTGCTGCATCTGTTACATTACAAGAGTGTTGTCGAAAACTCCCACTTTGTAGTACAGTAGTAGTCTCTTTACAAACCGTGGGAAGTTAAAGTAGTATTTTTTGAATGAGTTGAAGCGGATAAATTTTAAGTATTTTTTTGCCGCAGTTTATAACTAGTTTCCGCTTGTCTGTGGGGTGTGGGCATGCTTTTAAAAGTTTCTTTCACTGAATAAATCTTGAGTATTTAACAAAGGACGTAAAAAATGATCTGTTTAACTTTTACAAAGAAAATTATGCAAGATACTAATTTAATGCTTGCAAGTTTAATGCTACATTTGTTGAGATGTGTTTAGTGGATGACTTGTTTCAGGAAGGACGGTAAAAAAGCTCTTAAGTGGTGAAATTCTTTTTTTATCTCTTTCTGAATTGCGTAATATCCACCGTAGGTGCTTGTTCCAACTAGGGATTACTTTAAAAAATCCTAGCGCTGACATAAAGTATGCTGTAAAAGTATATTTTCCAGGTCATTTTAGGCAGTTTAGAAATGTACAATATTTCAAAAAAGTTTCAATTAAAATATTGCGGAAAAATATATTTCGGCTATACAAGATAATTTAAAAAATACCTGTTCCACAGGGCAAAACATTTTTTCTTTAAATATAAAAAGCATAGTCTGAAGTTTAAACTATCAAGAGTAAAAAACTTACATTAATTCACACAATATCTTTTTACGCATTTCAAGCTCAGTTATTCGGGGTATCTTGAGCCACTCCTTTTGCTTTTGTGATACTTCAAAAAATTTTTAGTACATTCAAATTAAAAAAAAATACAATGCCTAACCTAAATTTAACTAACAATGCCATTAAATCAGTTTTCTTCTCGTTGTTTAAGGAAAATAGTTCGCAAAATTATGTACAGAAAATTGCAAAACACAATTAATCGGAAATTGCTAATTGGTAGCCATTTCGGAATTCTGATTTGAAATTGTTGAAATCCCATTAATATTTTCAGGTAAGTAACATTTTGTTATTGATCAAGCAATTTTTAGTAATATTAAGCAAAATGATAAAAAAGAAAAACATTAAAATACAATATTTTTTTCCCTTCTAGGTGGTGATGCTATTTTCTTTTCTCAATATTTCTTCATGTAATATTTTAGGCACTATAATATTTTTTATCAAGATGTGATGCTACAGAAGAAAAAAAAGGGAAGTACTTCATTTAGTTTTATAGCTAACAAAAGAGACCGAACATTTTTAGAATTGAATTTAAATACAATTTAAAAAATCTACCTTAAACATTACAAACGATTAATACTCTTCACTAGCGTGTAACTTTGAGGCTGTTAATTTCAACGTTGAATGTGTTACTTGTTTATGTTTTTTTCCTACTTCTTTATTAATTTACCGATATAATTCTGTAAAAAAAATGTGCATTTTTTAGCAATTTTACAGTTTATTACTGTAAAATTAGCAAGTTTACAGTTTATCGCTATAAAATTAGCTGTATTATACTGTAAAAACAGCATTCTATTTTTTGCAGTGTATAGTATACAGTAAAACAGCGATTTAACATTTTCGATTCTCAAAAAAAAAAAAAAACTTGCAAAGCACGGGAAATATGTTTTTTGGCAATAAACTGTAAAAATGCTTACTTTACAGTAAAAAACTGTAAAATTGCTATTGCTAGTTTTACAGTCAATTACTGTGCATTTTACTGTTTTAACCAGGAACTTAGTCTGCCAGTATTATACTGTAAAAACGGCAGTTCTTTTTTGCGGTCTACCTTAGCTATCGCTATTACCTATCTACGAGGAGGATTAACTAAAGCTAATAAGCTAAAACTAGCAATTTTATAGTTTCTTACTGTTAAGTTTGCAATTTAACTTTTTATTGCCGTAAAAATTAGCTGTATTATACTGTAAAAGCAACAGTATACTGGCAGCAGAGGTTCCAGTTTAAAACTGGAAAATGAACGGTAATAAACTGTTAAATTAGCAATTTTACAGTTTATTACTGTAAAATTAGCAATTTTACAGCTTATTACAGTAAAATTAGAAATTCTTACTGTTTATTACTATAAAATTAGCTGTATTATACTGTAAATATAACATTCGTTTTTATAGTGAAAAACATAGATCGGAATTTCACAGTATATATGATTTACAAACATAGCCGATGCTACGAAGCGGCGCTGCACTGATTGGTGGCAAAGGATGATGTGCGATTTAGCATCCCCGTATAATAAACTATTGAATAAACTATCTGCAATAAATTCCTTACCCTACAAGCGAATCGAAACCTAAGGTTGACGAAAGCAGATGAGATCGTAAATATAGAAACGAATGGAGATCAGGGACATTAACTTTAAAGGGGGACAGTTAGCCTATGATTAGATAGGTTATTTTATGGAGCAAAGATTCAAGGAAACAGGCGGGATTCGAGGCATAAAGTCTGATGACAGTTTCAGGTAAAGAACATGAGAAGAAGAATTATGGATAGATTGTTTAGGCATATATTTGAGAAACACGAAAATAATCTGATGATGCGATGTCTTGTGTATAGATCTCGAATGCAAATCAAACGTCGTTAGAACGAACGCCAAGGAACCTTTAAAATCAACACGTCTTACTCGACTTTTCCGACAAACAATAAACGACAAAAGAAGGTCGGAGATAAGAAATGTAGTTTGTTTTGGCAGTAATTCTTTTTAAGGGGAGTCGAATTAACGGGATTCGACTGTATATTTGAAAGTTTTGAGAAATGGTACGATAAAATTCAAGAAAACCGAAAAATTGAGTGTATAGGAACAGCGGGGTGATTCAGAACAAAACTTCCTGATCATATAATAAAATTCTTCATAAATATACCGTATAATTAAACAGTGGAAAAGAGGGTTTGAAGATAGGGAATATGTATGTCTATCCGTTCTCCCTAATAATTTTTGAATGAACATTTCAATTTGATCAAACATTTTTGTTCGAAAGATCTCATTGAGGACACCTTATTCTTGTATTTGACTTTCCGATTTGAACAATGTTTCGTTCAATTTTGAACCTTTCAAAAAACCTGTCTCTCCTCTTATAACTTTTGAGTAAACAGTTTGATTCGAATAAACATTTTTTTTGTTCGAAAATCTAGGCGAAGACATACATTTGCAGTATTATATAATTTAGAGAATATTGATCAGAGGCTAGAATGCCGATTTGGTATACGGGAAAGTAGGCTCACTTAGTTCTGGATGTAACTTCTTATTTAACTTTATACTCATGTTACATTTGCAATATCACCAAACAAAATGTGTTTCATTAACGTTTCAGTTAATGGCTCTTGTTTGAGTTACATCATTAAGCTACATCACAATCTCCTGAATTGAATAATTGACTACATCCCATTCAAGTGCATTTCTGAGTTTCAATCAATATGCTATGCATTAGCATTAGGCTTCCATTCTACAGTACTTAATGGAGAATCACACACATTTTCGATGTCATAAATTCATTTGAAAGATCTGTAAAGACCAATTATGAAATTATATCGGTATCCAATGGTTTCTGGATGCTGATATAATTTTCCCAAACGCAAACGTCTGGCAGCATGGATCGATGGTTGGAATATATAGCAGTCTGATTAAGATTGCAAAGATATTCTATCATTTATGATCACGTAAATATCGTAATGATTTTCTCATTGACTAATAATGCAGGGAAGATGACTGTCGAATAGTTTTACTTAAGGTTTCAATTATACAACTAAGTTATTGGGCTATGTTGTTCCCTAGAATTTACTAAATTGGTATGGTGCGGAATTTCATTTGTATTGCTATTCCTCTTACAATAAATAATAAATACACAAATTATGCTACGAATTCTTTTTGCAATATTTTGAAATCCCGTATAAATATTGTATTTCGAGCATCAAAAAATTTTGCGTTTCCGTCAATTAACAAAGGCACTTTTCGCCTTTGAATTTTTCATTGAATTAAGCTCTTCAATGAAAATGTTCTGCTCTTTAATGACCAACATTAGCGTCAGCTGACGTGAAGATACAAGGGAGAGTCAAAAAGTTAGTTTTCGATGCTTAAACAAAACGGGATTGAAACTGAATAACTTTACTTGTATATGAAAATTCTGCTAAAATTTTACTTTTTAGCGCAATTACCTCCTTTTTTTAGGCATTTGTCGAGTTGTGATATAAGTTTTCAGATACTATTTGCAAAGCAATATCGCCTGATTTCCAAAAACCAGTTTTTGGTTGCAGCTTTCACCTGGTTATCCGAATGATATCACCGCGCTTTGAAAGTTCTTCCTCCAAAGGACCAAAAACATGAAGTCACAAGATGAATGGTCTCGAACATGAGCAAAACTGAATTTTTTTTTTATTTTTAATTAGAAATTTCCTCTATTTTTCGTTGGCTGGCTGCAGTACGATAATATGGCATTTAGAATGGAACAATTACCCATAAATAAATAAATATGTAAATAATTAAAAAATTCCCTACACTTATTTTCAGAATTTCAGACCTTATATTTTGGAGTGAAGTTATTTCCTAGTTTTAAAATAAAGTATTTCAATTAAGTCAAGAATTTTTCAAAGCTCGTGGCGAAATTTTTAGCTGCTTTTTAAGAGTTTTTTTTATGCGATTTCTATCCTCAGCACAAAGACATATTTAATTGTACATACAGTTAAACCTCGTTAAAACGAACTCCAAGGGAACTTTAAAATCCGTTCGTCTTAACCATGGTTCTTCTTATCCGGTGAAAAATAAGCAACAAATAGAAGGATGGGGAACCGAAATGTAGCTTAACTTACGGTCCGTCCTTGAAAACCGCTCCAAACACTCGCGTACAGTTCCACTTAAAAAATGGTAGATGGGTTGTGGGTGGGAACTTTTCGAAGTTTTCAAGTTGAAACTTGCATTGCTATCCTTTTGATATTCAACTTAGCTATGTATTTGAAATTAGCATCGTTCCACGTTATTTGATACGGCTCAAAATGCTTTTTATTATTCTTCTCCTTATTGTTATCTAATACCTTTAAACGAGCAATTCTTGTATATATATTTATATATTTATTTATTTATTTTTCGGATCTCGAAAACGGCTCAAACGATTTCGATAAAATTTTGTATTTAGCTAGAGTTTTGGTTTCTGAGTTCATCTACGTCGGCGTTTTTTCTGTAAAAACGCGAGTTTTCACAAAAAACACCGTTTTTTTTGTGCCTTCATTGAAAGTTTGAGAAGCTTTTATTTCGCCATTTTCTTTATGATTACTTTCATTGTTACTGTTTCCGTGGCGACCACGTTTTGTTATAACAATTGGATTTCATATTTAATCACATCAGCGCAAGTTCAAATTATGGTATTTGGCAATGTTAAATTGTTATTGTTTTTGAAATGTTAAAGCAAGGCTTCATTATATAACAAGTTGTTTCATTTATTCAAAAGCCATGGGATAAAAGCAGTGGTGATTGTACACCGACATCTATTGAATTTTATGGTAACTTACATTATATAAAAATCAGATTACTTTTTACTTTTCAAGTGCGATTTCAAAATTGAGTATAAAAGTGTTATAGTTAGTTTTAAAATACTTTTTTTCATCCTTAAGAGTGTTTAGTAAGATATTTTAGGTAAAAAATAAATAAATATGAAACTCATTCTTGAAATATTAAGTTTCGAAACAAAATTACATCTAAAATCTTTAGACGAGCAATTCTTCTATATATATATATATATATATATATACACTGCGATGCAAAAGTTTAGACAAAACGCAAATATGTGAATAAAAAGAAAACTATTCAACGAAATGCTTTCAAATTTGTTCTGCAGGTACACAATATGGTCCCAAATACGTGTCTGGAGTTCTTGAAACTATAAATGGAATCAAATTTTGGATATTACAAAAGACATTTTTTTTACACTGTTGCAAAAGTTTAGACAATAGTCAGATTTTATGCAAATATCCCTTGATATGTGATTGGTGGAGGAAATGCGGGACTGTATTATTCATTTATAAAGTGCAGAGATTGCTGAATAAAAAATCAAAATTTCAGAAGCTTTTTAGTTCTTGTGTAAAGAAGATGAGAAAGTTTGGAAGCCGAAATTTGAAAATGAACCTACTTTATTAATTTTTTGTCTTTTAAATCGGCTCTAGTATGGTAGTACATTGTTTGTTACTTTGTGGAGAGCAAATACAGAAATGTGTATCGATCAAAAAGTCCAAGGAAAATTAGATTTCTTAAGGATGAAGGAATTGAAAAAACGGTTCAGACTGACGATTCGCTCCTTAACCCTACAAAACTTCAACTTGGGTCCCAAACAGCACGTGACAGCATAAGTAGATGAACAACTGAATCGGAATGCATAAAAGAAAAAAAAAAAAAACAAAGAATTGTGCCTGAGCCTTTTCGGACAGAGTGTCCCAAATAAGCCAGATTTTAATATTAAAATTTAGCATATGTATCATCGTGACTAAAAAATGAATGGTACTTTCTTTGATAAAAATTATTAAAATTGGGATAGCCTAGATGGATTATAATTCTTTTCACGAGACTTGAGAAATATCCAATGAACATATGCTGTGCTGCTTTTACCAATAAATCTGGCTTATTTGGGACACTCTGTACGAAAAGGCTCAAGCACAATTCTTTGTTTTTTTTATGCATTCCGATTCAGTTGTTCATCTACTTATGCTGTCACGTGCTGTTTTTGACCCAAGTTGAAATTTGTAGGATTAAGGGGCAAATTGTTAGTTCGAGCCGTTTTTTCAATTCCTTCATCTTTAAGAAATATATTTTTTCTTGGTCTTTTGATGGATACGCATGTCTGAATTTGCTCTCCACAAAGTAAAAAACAACGTACTACCATACTAGAGCCGATTTAAAAGACAAAAAATTAATAAAGTAGGTTCATTTTCAAGTTTCGGCTTCCAAACTTTCTCATCTTCTTTACACGAGAACTACAGAGCTTTTGAAATTTTGATTATTTATTCAGCAATCTCTGCACTTAATAAATGAATAATAAAGTCCCGCAATTCCTCCACCAATCACATTTCAAGGGATATTTGCATAAAATCTGACTATTGTCTAAACTTTTGCAACAATGTAAAAAAATGTCTTTTGTAATATCCAAAATTTGATTCCAGTTATAGTTTTAAGAATTCCAGACACGTATTTGGAACCACATTGTGTACCTGCAGTAGAAATTTAAAAGCATTTTGTTGAATAGTTTTCTTTTTATTCACATATTTGCCATTTGTCTAAACTTTTGCATCGCAGTGTATATATATATATATATATATATATATATATATATATATATCGGATCTAGAAAATGGCTCTAACGATTTTGATAAAATTTTATATTTAGATAAAGTTTTGGTTTTTGAGTTCATCTACATCGGCGTTTTTTCTGTAAAAACGCGAGTTTTCACAAAAAAGGCACGAGACAAAAAAGGCAAAGTTTGACGAACTTTCTTTCGCCATTTTCTTTAAGATTACTCTTATTGTTACTGTTTCATAGCAACCACGTTTTATTATAACAATGGATTTCATATTTCTGTATTTCAGAACCAGACTAACGTAAGTCCATTTTCGTCATTTTTCAGTAGAGAGGAAAAACGATGTATTCGACAATCTTTTTTCCCCTCTACCGTAAAATGACGAAAATGGACTTACGTTAGTCTGGTTCTGAGGTACAGATTTAATCACATCAGCGTAAATTTAAATTTTTATGGTATTTTTCAAACGAGTTTTGGCAACACGCTAGAATTATTATTGTTTTTGAAATTTAAAGATGATGAATCAAATTAAAGTTAGAATTGGGTGTGGGCCGCGGTTAGTAGTCGAACTCGTAACCGGAGGGTCCCGGGCCGATCATATAGAGGAAGCCCAGCCGATCAACGATCAACCGTCTTCATTAATGGTGGCAGGGGGACGTTAAAAATGTTCGTATTCATAAAATCCTCCAAGTAAAACAATACCTCTGGGGGATGCTGGGCCAAGGGTTTACTCGCCCTTGGGCCTGGTTAAAAATTAACAGAGCGCTCTTCAGGGCTCCAACCCGGTTAAACCACGAGTTGTGGTATGTACGGGGGAACCTTGAAGTGTGAAGTGAAGTGAAAGTCAAAACCAACTGGAACCAAATGCGTACTGGAGAGCAGGGACTCTGCACCCATTCTCAGCAACTCCTCCAGCGTCTTCGGCGCCAAATGAAATAAAATTGGGTGTGATTTTACGGTGAGCATGGATTAACCCTTTGACGCAAAATTTTTATCAACGTATTTTCCATACTTTGTTCATCACTCTGTATTAATTTTCCGCAAAATAAAGGGAAAATACTATATTTAGCATTTTAATAATTTTCTGGGGTATAACTTTGATATACCCCCCAAAAATTACGCGCCAAATCTGGCACTCCCTACGGACTTTTTAGGGTTGCTGTTTCTTATGGTGTTGCCAATTTAGGTTTTTTCAGCTAATTTAGGTTTTTGCTGCTGCCAAATTTTGTATTTTCTTGTATTTGTACTATTTTTTGAGTTTATTTATTGCTATTTTTTTGCTTGAGGTTTTTCGCTTGGCGAGAAAAAAAAAGTCGCCCGATTTGGGGGGTAGTTCCTTTTCTGGTTATGTAATACAGCACAGAACAATGGTGTGTAACCTTTCTGTGTAAAAGGTAAAATATTCATGGGAAATTGGTGTTTCGTTCAGTGGGACACCGGGGTCCCATTTTTGCTTCAAAGGGTTGAATAAGGTTGTGTTTCTTAAAACAAATTACGGTTGTTTTAAATGCGTAATTGCAAGGCTTAAAAATGCTTTTCAAGTTTATCTGAATAAGTATTTCGCATTTCAGAAAAGAACACGAGTTTACAAACCTCTTTTTTTTTTTTTTTTTTTTTTGACCGAGTGGGCTCGGTCCCCAGGTACTCTCACTTAACACTCCTATTTTGGTAAGATCAGAGAAGATCTGACGCATGAGTAAATGCGCGGAAGGTTTTACCCAAGAAGATCAGACAGTACCTTAATTTAGCAGAAATTCTTATCAAGTGGGGTCGAATTAACTAGGTTCGACTGTATTTATTTTCCGGTTGTTTCATCATATTTAAATTTATATATAAGTTATCTTTAAAAGAATAACTTCTCCTCCGCGATATCACTTCAGACAGAATAATAGTCTTCAAAAGTGAAGTATATTCTTCAAAAAGAATTTAATTTCGTAACATAAATATTGTTTTTCGAATAACTGCACATCGGAAGAAATCTTCTGTCCTCTTTATAAAGGGTGATAAGGGGAGTAGGTTTATGTCTGTTTAATCCAAACGGAAAAATCCATTGTTTCTTCAATATCTTTCATTTTACGGGTTTATTATTTCTTCAATGTCTTTACTTTATAAATAATCTTGACTTCGATGCACAAAGAAATGAAATTCTGGGAACTGAATATTGCGGTCTTTCTTTTGAAACAACAATATTGTCTTATTTGCTGGATAAGATATAGGATTTAAAAATATCCGACTTATTTAATAGATTTTGCATTCGAAGAAATAACATTCTAGGAAAATATTTTCTTAGAGGGTACATTTTGAGTGCTTGACTATTCTAAACTATTAAAATTAAATTCTCTTATTTAACTGTATTTTTAACATTAAAGATAACTCGTAAAGTTGCATAGCAGAAATGACAATCATCTAAGTTAGCTTTAGTTAAAAGTTGGAAAGATGGATACAGGTTCATTAAAATTCTGCGTGAAACTTCTTCCGTATAGCAAATATCGAAGTATGAAAATAAAACATGAATTAATATTTTTCAAACGTGACATTATTTTTATAGAAAATTAAACTACACTGTAATTCCATGTAAATGTCAACCTAGACATATTATTTATCTAGCTGTATGTAAAAAATGAAATTTTACATTTGCCATTTTCTTAGCTTTTACGAAAGCAGAAACAAAACTAATGTTCAAAATTTATCTAAAAAAGGGTTTTTTCGTTAAAAAACATAAATGCAATACCCCCTGTAAATTTTATAGAACTAATTTACATGAACTTGAAGGTCTATGTTAATTTTTCTTTGATTTAACATGGAATGAGTACATGTTTTTATCTGCGATATCTTTTCAAAACTGGTTGTCTAAAAATAAAATAAACATTTTTTACCTAAGAAAAGTGTGCTTTTTCCAATGATATAAAGAAAAATCAAATTCAAGATGACCCTTTTGGAACATTGCCTTTTGAAATTAAGACAAAGTTGACGAAAAAAATGTTTGAATGGAATTTCAACTCGGATAATTCAGCAAGTATTTGAGCTATTAAGATGCCACTTGTACACCTTTTGGACATACTAACAGGCCACAAACGAGGCAAGAATTTGATTCAGAGTCATTCTCTCAGCAGATACAAGCTGATAACTTGTGGTCGAAATTTGCCAAAATACGATTTTTAACCAACTTTGGCAGCAAATTGTGAAAATTATCCAGCGCAATGAGCTTTTGTTACACAAGTAGGCTATTCTACCCTAAACAGTGATCAGAATCGCCAAATTTGAGATTCGAATGCTCAGGATCAAACAGCTGATATATTTTGAGTTTCTTCTTTACATGAGTTAGGACGCTAAAAATATTTCAAATCATTTCTTAGTGCTTGCACAAAAAGGGTTGCTGGGAACCCAGCTCTTAGATATTCTTTCCCATTAACGATAATAATGTGAAAGAAATCACATTCATATGTTACGAATACCTTTTGTTTGTCCAGCTGCAAGTATGAACTGGTTGGGAAATATCCATAACTTGAAGCCATAAAGAATCTTTAACACAGATATAACACGAGGAATCACTCCTGGGACACGAAAACATACACCAAGAGAAGGTGCTCTGCTCAAGAAAATCGCACTAAGCTCTAGTATCTTCCTTGGACACTTCTTTTACATGGGTCATCAGAAGTTAACTTTGCGCAACTTTCATTACTAGTTGCACGTTGCTCTGAATGTGCTACGAACTCCTCAACCTCATCGTTACTCCAGGTTTAAAATTTGAATGTTTTATTCTGGACTATGATTGCTAAAACCGCTTAAAAAGCAGTATTGTAGATCCAATGGCAGTGAATGGTTCCAGGCAATTGCGTGAACATCGCATCTGACATTGCACGCAATCAAATACCCCAATTCTACCTATTTCTTGGTTTATCGGTTAAAATACCGAGAGACCAAGAGTAGAATATATTTCGGTTGTAATACCACAGAAAACACAATGTCTAAAATGTAATGGCGGAAAGCACAATATAAAAGTAGCTACCCTATAAAAAGCTACCCTAGTTTTTTTTCCCCCAAGTTCAAACATGCTCCAACTTTAGTACCGGCAATGCATGTCGTATTGAAACACATACCACGTACGAGCTCAGTAAGTTCCCATTTATCTAACTGATTATTGTATAGCAGCATTTTCCGTAGCAATTCCAATGCCTGACTAACTTACTAGAACCCAGAAGTAATTCATCAATGCTTGTGGTCCTGATACTAATACTGGTATGAAACCCGCCGATCATCCTTCATTTTCCCAATATATTTTGCATAAGTGTTTCGTTCCAGTGAACCATCAAAGGAAATCCTAGATTTAAACGACTTTTGTAAGTTAACGTCCAATTCAGAGCGAATAGTTTGCATTTACCGTTTTATGGACGTTGTCAAATCCTCCCCATTTTGACCCATACTTTGTACTGTAGCAGCTACTATCAAAGTGACTTTCTGTCACTTATACTGGGCCCTGTCTAGAGTGGATGCTAGGTGTTTTAGCCAAATAAACTCTTACACCTCAAACAACCAAAAAGAAAACAGAAACCACAGCCCGAGCTTGCAGCTGCATTTTCTACCCAAACTCAGGTAAGAGATAATGGAGCTTTGGGGGGGGGGGGGGGTGAGGGGGGGGGTAATCGTTACAACTCACTTTGAGCTATTATTTTATTGACTTATTACTTAGTAGAGTAAACTAAGGTTTTAAGTTATTCCATTTTATATGAAGAATAATATTATTTCGGGTAATGAAGCTATATACTCCAACTCTCGAAATTGCTAATTTTCAGCAGAATTCGATCGCGTTGAGCGACCTTTAAATATTATTCAATTGAGCTAAAATTTTACATACATCACATTCATGAATAGTGTAAAAAAACTGCGGGGTAAGACCAGAGAAATTCAAAAAAAAAATTTTTTTTGAATCACCCTACTGTACATTCATTCGGGGGTGAATAAAATCAAAATTTAGACTCAAATTTAAGTGATTTTTTTTCGCGATCACAATACTTCCTTTACTACGTAAAAGGAAGTAAAAACATAACTTACCTAATTGAATTGTGTCTGTGGAGTAACGCACACAACCGTCATCTACAACTACCTTGGAGCAAAAATAGGTCAAACAACCAATTGTTACTCGAATTCGATGCGTATTGTGTATTTTGTCGATTCTGAAAGTAAAAACAAAGCATAACAGATAAGAAAATATACGCACAGAGCGGCATGACATCCCGAGACTGCAGTTTCGTCCTTGTTAAGAACTCATCACTGAGGAATTGTCAGTAACCGACAGGGCCCGATTAAGATATCACGGGGCCCTAAGCCAAATACTTTTTGGGGCCCCCTGTACTGAGACTTCACAATTTTAGGCAGAGGATAAAACAAATTTAGGCATTGACTACAGCAATTTTAGCCATTTGGGGGCCCCTAAATTTTAGGGGCCCTAGGCCGCTGCCTAGTTGGCCTATTCAGTAATCAGGCTCTGGTAACCGAACTGGAGGTAAAAATCCTCTTATTGTAGTTCAGATTACCATCAAGCATCTAGGTAAAATTAACTCATCAAATCGGCACGGGTTCGCAAATAATGGTGCATTTCAACGCAAAAAGGGAAGGCAAAAGCTTTGACTGATGAGTTTCTGACGAGGACGAAACTGCAGTCTTAGGATATCATGACCAAGTTGTAAGTATATCTTCTTATATTTCCGACTTTGCCCTATCTTATGGGCGATAGTTTACTGTTTTAGTGCTTGGGGCAATTACTCAAAAAACACTTGCACACGATGAGTAAAAATTATTTATATAAAATGTAAATTTTGATCCTGTATAGTAATTTATAACCTAACCATCAAAAAACTTTATTAAATTTATTTCTCGTTTACATATGATATGTGCCTATCAGTAGAAAGCATTTTTTTCAATAGAACAAAGTAAAGTAGATTGTTTTAAACTCCTTTTGTATTTCTTAGCATTGGCAACACAGTTTTGCTTCTCGAACAAACTATTATTAAATTCGATCGTCTTTTAGCTTGAAAGAAGAAGAAGAAGAAAAAAAAAAACTCTTAAAACGAACGTTTCTGAAGATCAAAAATAATCTTTCGCTAAAATATAATGAAGAGTTCAAACCAAAAGAGTTATTGTAGCCAAGAGAGCTCCTTTTTTGATTTTGCGTCTTCTGAATTCGCCTTTTGAGGAAATGACGAGGAAATGTTCTGAAAATTACGTCTTTTCGTGATAATACCTTTTTTTCCCCTCAAAAAGTATTAGAAATATTTAGTCATTTCAAGGTTGAGTAGATACGCGGGAATGATTATCGTGTAATATTTTGACTCTTTTTATTTGAGTTGGAAAGGAAAAATATGGCACGTACGTCGAGAATATATCTTTTCAAAGTAAAGGGTTTAAAAAAAATCTAAAATGTATAAGATAAATGTGCACTTATATATTTGTCTTAATAAATTAAATTTGAAATCTCTCTTCAGAGATTGATTTATTTTTTTATTTCAGAAATACGGAAAATGTCCTGAGAATTTCAGCTGCGAGGGATGCGTTTATTTTGCAACTGAAATTGTATTTAACAGTCATTTGAAATACCTTGTATTAATATTTTGAAATATAAAATTAAAGATTTAAGTTTTACGCGAAGAAATGCCAAATATTTATAGTTTGAATTGAAAAATGAATGGTAAAAGAAATCTATGTTTTTTTTTTTAAATGTCAAAACATAAATACTTTATCCAATTATTTTTGAAAACAAAGCTTCAGCTCACACAACGCACTTTGTGTGAGATAAGGTTTCTAATTTTTCTTATGTAAGATCCTTTTTCTCTACAGGTTTTTAAAATTATTTTAAAACTCAAGATAAACAATACGTGATCATATCCATAATTTAAAGTTTTTTTTCTTATTTAGGAACTATACTGTACTGAAATAGCATTCTGATTATTGTTGATTATTTTTGTGGCATCGTTTGTTGTTATTTTCGTTTTTTTTCCTGATGAATCAAGAAAATAATATGCATAATCTTTTGAGTTGACATTATTGTTAATGTAAATATCAAAAAGTATGTTTTCTGCAAAACAATATGGGCAAACAATGATAAGTTTTCTGGAAAGCAGTCATTTTTTAAATTATTTTTTAAAAAACCTCCAGAAACTTTAAAAAAAAAAGAGAGAGAGAATCATTTTGAGAGATTAATGAAAAGTCTTGTACCTCTCAAGAAATTGTCAAATTAAACATGTCTTAAAACAGTGTGAATATAAGTTAAAAAGATTGCTTCAAGATAATAAAAATATTTAAAAAATCCTGTCTCTAAATAGTATTTCATTAAGTTCTCTTTTTTATAACAATAGCAAGATATTACATTTAAAATCATCTTTATTAATTATAAAACATTCCCCAGATTAACATTTTATGCATAAGTTGTCGCTTAAACTGTTGAACAGTCTCTTCAAATTTAATTAAATAAGCGGAGAAGAAGAGTTCAGAGAAATTAATTAACTGCTACATTTTTGCTCGTTCAAAATTTTGATTTTTAAACTGAGGTAATTAAAAAACCACTTTAATCATAATTTTTGAAAGAACAACAAGAGCCAACATCAGAATTCATACCATTTTCTAGTTGTTTAAATGTTTTATTATATCATTTACTAAAATACGCTACGAATGAAAAACATCGTTTATGAGACACCTTCGAGTACACACATTTTTAATTTTTGGCAGTCAACTAAAACATTCACAAAATAACTGAAAATTTCGTGTAATTATATTTAAACTGGGACATGTGAAGAAGATTAAAAAAAAAAAAAAACACGCATTTTAAAATATCGACTACTACAAAAATAAAAAGATTTTAACTTTTAATTATAAAAAACTTCACTCATGGAAAGAGTCGAATTTTAAGTGTGGGAACAATACAAGCAAGTAGTGTCACACATTATGGATTATATTCATTTTGTTAGAAAAAATAAAATTATAAAATCCATACAAAATATTTTCTCCGTAGATCAGTGGTTCCCAAAGTCCAGACGTCCGCTCACCAACTTCTGAATATTTACTAATTTCGTGGACCCCCCCCCCCCGCGAAAAAATAAAAATAAATAAATAAAATAAAATAAACTTTATTTCATACATTTAAATAGTTTTTTCTAAAATGTTTGCACGTTTGTTTCATGTACACAAAATTAATAAATGCGTATAAGTGTGCCAACTTATTTCTACTCCTCGCATTGACTTTTAAAAGAAAAGAGTGTATTAAAATGAAACGGATTTTTTACAAAACAAAAAAAGAGTTTTCATCTTTTTAAAATTATATTTTGTAGATTTTCAAAGCTTTTTGAAAACAATACGGTAAGTCAAATTGTATTTTAGAACTTAAATATCTTTAAAAAAAAGCCTCCCTTCAGCATTTTTTAAATATATTTCCTTTACAAGATAATATTATTTTAATTAATCTGCGATGTATTTCACAACAACAATTTATACTCAGTTTTGAAACCTTTTACGCATATTCATAGAAATTCTAAAAAAAATCTTTTTTTTTCTATTGAAAAGCATGAATTGTTGTTTAGGATAATACGTGGTCTTAAACTAAATCATAGTATTGCAGCAACTTTTCCTCATTGAAAAATATAAATAAAAATTATTGATATTTCCTGATGACAGACGATATGTATTATATTATTAATCTCTACCAAAATCCTTGGACTGGTAATTTCATAAACAAATAAAAGTATGACAACTCTAATGACTATTTGGAATAGATCATTCTGATCCGGATAGCTTTTACGCACTTCATCATCATGATCGCATGAGATCGTAAATGATTGATTAAGAAAGAATATTACCAGCTATTGATTGTTTCTCATGACGCATCGTATTTATTACAATCTAGCAATGTATTAAGGTATTAAAGCTATCTTGGTCATTTCTCATAAGGTAAAAGAATTTTACAGACAGTTTTTCTGTTTTGTTGGCTTAACAAAATTTTCATGATTAAGGATTTATAGGTAGACAAACCAGTGAATGAACATTTAAGCAAATTTTCTATTTCAAAAATTCATAGCGTCAGAAAAAATAGTAGCATTTGCTACATGACAGTAAAAACACTTCAAATGATATACGTAGTACTAAAAAAAAAAAAAAAAAGGAAGTGGTTATGGTTCTGCCTCAGGTTTTAGGGGGGTTAAAACGAAAAAAATTACCCAGACCCAGTGATTGAACACCCCTATCAGGGAACAAATGCAGCATTTTCTAGTCATTTTCTTTCGGTAAATGTAAAAGAAAAGAGTTAGTTCTGCTAATTCATCTAAGAAAAATTCTTCAAAACCTTATTTTTAAGAAAAAATAAGAGGTGTTCATTCACTGGAAGTGTTCATTCACTAATCGGTATACCCTATAAGTTAACAAAAACATTGTTAATATTTATCGAGCATTGTGCTTCAATATCTTTAAGTTGTTTAGAGGAGCTTTTATTAAAATATTTCAGACAGCAGAAGTATGTTTAAACTCATAGAAACTTAAAGAAAATCTTATAATGTCAGTGCCATCACTTCTTTAATTCAACTTTAAATAGAGAAATAAAAGTAAATGTCACTGTAAACTATCCTGTGGACAGTAGTCAATTGGAATTTACCTTGGCTACAGCACTGACACTATTTTCCTTTTATTAAGGATTAGTATTGGCTTTTTAAATGATTCCAACTTTACTTTCAAGTGAAGGCAACTTGACTCCAGTTTATTTAGACCATTCAAACTCTGACAAACTCTTCTTTAAAATAATTATAGAGTTCAAACTAATTAAATGATGCTATACAGGGGCAATAGAGGAGCAATACGAGAGTGTGCTCGCTTCAAAAAGGGTGTTATTTTTGCTTTCATTAAATTTTTGCTTTCAGTTTATTTTCATTCTACTCGAGTCTTTTTCTTCCTTTGCTCATGTTGCCGTCTTTTGTGATGTACATGGAACAATTTATTTTTCAGACTTCCTAATTTCTATCTTCAAATCATTGTAACAAAGTCTGTTTTATTGTTCTTATTTAGCAACTTAATTTTTGAACTTTCCGTGTAGAAGGTCAGAAATTAACGCACAAAGGCATCAAAAGCTGAATACAGAAAATGGGGATCGGCTTTGCTGTAGAAATTAATTCATAAAAAATATTAAGATTTTATTAATGATTATTGAGTATATAACGACTTGTTAAAGTTTAAAAAAGGGGAACATGATATTCTAACTATTATAGATGAAATTAAATGTACCAACTATAACAATAATAAACAAAAAAGAATAAAGAGTAATGAGTCTGCCGTTTATAAGTCAAAGATT
Organism: Uloborus plumipes; assembly: GCA_038373865.1. Taxonomy (NCBI): domain Eukaryota; kingdom Metazoa; phylum Arthropoda; class Arachnida; order Araneae; family Uloboridae; genus Uloborus; species Uloborus plumipes. The sequence continues at coordinate 225,092 of JAXGGA010000188.1, read as the reverse complement.
TTTTTTTTCTTATGGGGCTGCCCAAATTGGCTACTAAGTACTCTCGGACGAACCTAGTGCTATCTCTCAATATGCATCCTCTCATGCAATATACCACCAACTCGTTTATTCCATCCATGGACTGCAGTTTCGTGCTTATTGTGCACTCATCAGCAGCTTTATACCCGAGCTTTGCCTCAAAAAAATCGAGTTGTACCGGGCGGGCCTGTCCTAAAGGGAAAAAAACTATTTAACTTTGCCATTGACTTTTTTTTAACATTGCTCCATAGCAAAAGTAACATGTTTAAAACTTCCTTTAAAAAAATAAACATACCCCACCCACAAAGTAAATTTGAATAAAATTACTTAGGTTTGATTATGGAGTAATGTTGAAGTAGGTGGTCACAGTGTAAAAATAAACCTTATAGTTCACTAGTTTGGAATGTAAGGGTAAAATATACCGATTCGCTCATTAATTATTCTTTTTAATAGAAAAAATATTACCCTGTCTTAATAACCTATAATTTCAATGATTATAACAATTTTTCCAATTAAGATCATGCATTATTTTACCATTCTGGTGAAACTATGAAAGGTTTAGTAGTTAACAGGTTTAAAATGTTAAAAAAGATAATTTACTCACACATTTGAAGCAAATGAGTTCATATCATTTCTCTATTTCAAAGCTGATTGTTTGACTTCAAGGGCTCATAAAAACATTTTAAAGGGGAGATTTTTTTTTGTAGAAAAATAAATAAGAGAAAGAGTGGAAGAGGAGAGAGAGAGAGATAGGGGGAGGGGTTCACCCCCCTAAAAAAACAATTGTATCCTCCCTCGAATATTTCTTAAGCAATTCAGAAATTTTCATTGAAATACATTCGTTTTGAAGTTTGCAAATGCGTTATTTTTTTCTTTTGAGTTTATTTTTGTCAAAACGCATTAAAGGCTTAATAAGATTTAAGGTTAGCTTTTCCTTACATCTCTCTCAACCTATTCTTAAAAATGTGCAATATTCATACATTCAGGCCATAGTTTTGCTCAAAAAGTTTCAAAAAAATTTACATAATGTGACAAAAAATAAAATCTGAATCTGTAGAATATATGCGACTCACAGATCTAACGTCCTTGTTCAAATTTCCTTGATGTACAAAAGAATATCTGCAGCGACTTCATGTTTTATTCCCGACAGGAAAAAGCACTCCGTTGTTGATGTTTTTGAATGCCATTGATGTATTAGAAGAAGTGTCTCTTGGACATATTTTATTTAATGTGTTCCAAGAAGTCATCTTTACTATATTTTGAAAGAAAAGCAAAAGAAAGATCAATTTTTACAATAAAAAATCAAATTTACGTGCACTTACTCAAAAGAAAATTCAGGCATAGTATATGAATTATGGTGCGTGTACTTTTTTCCATTTCCAAAGAAATATTCTAAGTGAAAAACGAAATTACGATATACTTGATGAAAGAAGAATATGTTCCGTGCAAGGTGGTGTAGAAGAATGATAAATGTTTTACGAATTGGGAAAGCAACTCATGCTAAAATACCTTTAATAAATGTCTTACAAAATATTAGAAGATTTTTATAACATAATGTATTGACAGCAATTTAGTTCATTTATTTGAAAAGGTAAAAATAAATATTTATTACTACAGTCAGCAATTTTTCTGAAGTTTTGTGTATACGTTATGCATTTTCTTCAATAAAAAAACAGAAGTCATAATTATTTAAGCAGCAGACATGAAGAACCTTATGTAATTCAATAACAAAACTGCCACATTTATTCGAAATGGCACAAGTTAATTTATATTTCAAAAGTGTGTCAAAGAAAAGTTGTGTGATTATTAAGGCATACGACTTTAAATATTTTAATAAAATAAATAGACCAAACATTTCTTACTTAATACATATCACATTGCTTAATGTATAATATTAGTTACAGCTATTTTTTTAGCTGCTATGAATTATGATATTGATGCAGAACTAGATGATTCTTACAAAAGTGGTAGTAACAATTGCACAAAAAACATATGCAGTCACCATTTAACAATTTTACAGCACGTTGCAAATGCATTTATTACACTCATAGAATCCATAAAAAGTTGGATTGGTTGTTAAATATGTTTTCGTTTTATTATCTGTTGTAAATTCTGAGATTTTGAAGGAGTTCAAGATCCCTCCCTACCATGAGTGGTACGCTGGCAAAGAGCCTGGCTCTTCATTCGCCCTAAATTGTGACAGATCATCGAAAACTGCAATTTCTAGATTAGTAAGCGGCCACACGAAGAGTCTCTCATTCATTGAGGGCAGGAAAGTCTTTGACGTCTGCTCTAAATGCAAAACCCAGCAGGCTTCTCCAGAGCACATCTTGGACTGTCTAGGACTTTGCAAAGAAGATATCTTTGATTCACCTCTTCTTATCCTCGATTTCCTCCGGGTCAATGGTCTGATAGACCTTGTCAGACTTCGTCAGACATTTGGAGGATTAGTCTCAACTAAACTCAACTCGTTTTATTACTGATTTAAAATTTCAAGTACTTTTTTTCATTATTCAAGCATACATCCTAAGTAAAGCTAAATTAATTTTAGAGCCGAAATACAACAAAATATTTCCTGGAAATAAAATTTCAAATCTGGTATATTAAGTTACATTTTTACAAAAAAAAAAAAAAAAAAAACTATTTTGATATTTTAAATTCAAGTTATGGTGTTCACAATGACGAATTTTGATAGGTGTGTGTATGGTGTGTGTGCGTGTGTCGATAGCTATGTGGGTCTGTGTAGGCATGTGTGTGTGTGCGTGTGTAGAGTTTGAACGCCACTAACCCGATGGAGAAAAGGTTCCGGATAAGAGGTGCGATCCCGCACCTGCAGGAGCAGGTTGAAAGGTAGTTGTCGCAGGGGCGGAAATTATTTTTTTAGTAATTTTTTAGATCCTAGGCAAAAATGAAGAGCTATTTAATTAAATCACTCTATAGTAATTTCTTACAAGAAAGGATTTCTTTGTAGTGCAGCTTAGATATTAAAAACTGATATTTGGCATGAAAAAAAAAGTTATGAAAGAGAAATATCATGTATTGTTCTCACATTTAATTTTAATCAAGAACAACTAACCGTATTTGAAACAGTAATAAAAGAAATATTACTTCCTGTGCAATATTGTATGATATTTTAAAGAAAGTCTACATCTTAAATGCTTTGTTTTCCTTCCAATTAATTAATAAGGTGCACTGAAACTTGAATCCCCCCCCCCGTATAAATAAATAAATAAATAAATATATATATATATATATATATATATATATATATATATATATATATATATATATATATATATATATATATATATATATATATATATATATATATATATATATATATATATATATATATATACATATATATATATATATATATATATATATATATATATACAGGGTGTCCACTCCAATCGTGGACCAATAGCTAATTTCTAAACCGTTAGAGATACGCATATAGTTTATTTAGGAAAAAATCTCCAAATTATGAAAGAAATTTTGGGTCTATTCAATGTTTTTCAAAAAATCAAATTTTGAAAGAGTTACGAAATTAAAATTTTTATACAGCCCCCCAGTCCTATCAATCATATTTAGTAAAACATTCTTGACACTGTAACGTTTAAAACTAAAAAAAAATCACTCCTCTACCACAAAAATTGACCGAGTTATGACGTTTTGAAAAATCAAGATTTTGAAAGATTTCGCATACGGTCCCTTAAGCAATCGCTCGATGACGTCATGAAATAATGCAAAATCTTGATTTTTCAAAACGTCATAACTCGGTCAATTTTTGTGGTAGAGGAGTGATTTTTTTTTAGTTTTAAACGTTACAGTGTCAAGAATGTTTTACTAAATATGATTGATAGGACTGGGGGGCTGTATAAAAATTTAAATTTCGTAACTCTTTCAAAATTTGATTTTTTGAAAAACATTGAATAGACCCAAAATTCCTTTCATAATTTGAAGATTTTTTCCTAAATAAACTATATGCGTATCTCTAACGGTTTAGAAATTAGCTATTGGTCCACGATTGGAGTGGACACCCTGTATATATATATATATATATATATATATATATATATATATATATATATATATATATATATATATATATTCCTCCCAAATAAGTAATTGTGTAACCGAAATCGCAATCAGCATATAATAATCGTAATCGATTACATTTTTTCCATAATCTAATTGTTTCTGTAATCATAATTGCGTTTTGGCAGATCGTGATTGTAATCGTGAGTGTAAATGTAATCGAAATCGTAATCGATTACATTTTTTACATAATCTAATCGTTGCTGTAAATGTAATCGATTACCTTTTCTCGTAATTGACTTCAACCCTGACTTGAAAACATTCGATTTAAGTTTAAGTTTTAGTTTTATAGCTTAAAATTTCCTGAAAGTTTTAAAGAATATTTTCAAAATTCTAGCTAACTAATAATTAAATAGAAAGAAAAATCAATGTCGGAAATGCTGAAACACAAAGTTATACAAAAAGAAAAAGCTATTCTCAACTCAAAGTTGCTTTTTTAAATGTTGTGCTAAAGCATTGATAAAAACATTTTTCTTTTTCGTTTTTCTTTTTTATTCTTGTTTCGCCAAAAGTCTAACAAATATGTTCAGCAAACAAGATCGGTAGGAAATCAATAATAGCAAACAAGTAAAGAAAAAAGGACTGAAAAGGTTTCCTAGTGATCTTAACAACTTGCATTCTGCAGATCGCGAGAGACGCCAGAAATATTTCCTGAAATGCTGAAACCCCTGGAGAAAAATTAGTTTTTTCCTGACCTCTACATCTGGTTCCATTTTTCATTATTATGTGAGACTTTTGAAAAATGAACTTGAGCTACAATGTTACAGGAAAATGTAGCAATCAATAGACTAATGGATCATTCAGGCACATTTTCTTGAAGAACGTCTTAAAAAGTACTTATAGCATTTTTCCGAAACATGACATACTTTTACGGAGAGTTTTGATACATTTAATCGTTGTTTAGATAAAAAGCGAGCTTTTTAGTAAAGAAAGCACAGATTTTATTTAAGCCTAGAGCTTTTAGAAGCTTCAGAAATACTTTTAGCCCTTCAATTAAAAAAATAAATAGGAAAATATGCAGATTGAATATACGACTCTCAAAGCAAAAAATTATTTAAAAATGAACGTACTGTTTTAAATAAAACAAGCAAGTAGCTGAAGCAAATGAATTGTGAAATTTTAAAAAGGCAACTATGTGAGAACTTAAAAGTTAGAGAAATATATTGTTTCCAATCAAATCAGAGCAATCTAACCTAATAAAAGTAAAATTAAAATGATCATAAAGTTTTTATGCGCGTACATAATTCAATTATCTATCGATCTATCTGTGTGTAAGTTATGTAGGGTGAATGACTATACAGGGTGAGTTCGATCGAATCTGCAATACGAAAAGGGGTTATAGAAGAGCCCAAGTGGAGTATAGAACCACCCATTAGCGGTGTCAATTCGTAACCGTAACCGAGTTATGGTATATTTAAGGAAAATTCGCAAAAAAACAAAATTCTGAGAAAAACACCAATTTCTGAAGTTTCTGTTGGGTCTACGCACAAAATAAGCACATATTTCAAAAGAGCAGAAAAAATCCTTTAAAATGACATCCTTTTCATCAAGATAGTCGCACTTTATAGCGAGTTACAAGCTTTCAAACACTGGAAACACTCAAAAATGAAATTTCATCAAACTTTTTAGTCAAAAATTTCAGAAACAACCGTATGAGCTACAGCCTGTCAAATACACCAAAAACTTTCCCATTTCACTAGTTTTCAGATGATACAACAGAAAATCATATTGGGCTTCAAGTTCAGCAGATATTCTGGCTTTTGTTTGAAACAGTATGAAAATCGTCCTTTGTCAGAATATGGAAACCAGCAAAGAGTCAGACTTTTATGTTCTAAATTTTCTATTTCATCTAAGTGTACTGGTTTATTTATTCAAGAAAAGGAAAATTTTATAACTAAATATTAAATTGTAACACTTTATTAAGTTAATAATCACAACAGAAGATAACAACACGTAGAAACAAAGGAAGCATTACTTTAACGCGCTTTCCACAAAGAAAAATTCAAAATTAAATGAGTTACACTAACATCTATGAGTACATTTACATGTAAACAATCCTCAACATTTCCCAGAACTACTGAAATTATCATCCCCCACACCGGATAGATGCCCTTGGCCTTTTAAGAGCAAAAACTACCGTCGCTCTCAATGAAATTTCATTTCTCACTTTTGCTACTGCTCCATCAAGCCAAATACGCAAGTCCTGCAAACTGGTTGCATCTGAGCAGTAAACTGCTTGTTTCAAGAATCTCCAAACAAAGAAGTTCACTGGCGTCAGGTCTGGTGATCTAGGTGGCCAAGGAATAGGACCCAAATGACAGGATAAATGGACTCTATGAAATGAAATTTCATAGAGAGCGACGGTAGTTCTCGCTCTTAAAAGGCCAATGGCATCTATCCGGTGTGGGGGATGATAATTCCAGTAGCTCTGGGAAATTTTGAGGATTGCTTACATGTAAATGTACTCATAGATGTTAGTGTAACTCATTTAATTTAAATTTTTTTTTTTTTTTGTCAAAAGCGCGTTAAAGTAATGCTGCCTTTGTTTCTACGTGTTGTTATCTTCTCTTGTGATTATTAACTTAATAAAGTGTTATAATTTAATATTTAGTTATAAAATTTTCCTTTTCTTGAATAAATAAACCAGTACACTTACATGAAATAGAAAATTTAGAACATAAAAGTCTGACTCTTTGCTGGTTTCCATATTCTGACAAAGGACGATTTTTATACTGTTTCAAACAAAAGCCAGAATATCTGCTGAACTTAAAGCCCAATATGATTTTCTGTTGTATCATCTGAAAGCTAGTGAAATGGGAAATTTTTTGGTGCATTTGACCGGTTGTAGCTCATACGGTTGTTTCTGAAATTTTTGACTGAAAAGTATGATGAAATTTCATTTTTGAGTATTTCCAGTGTTTGAAAGCTTGTAACTCGCTATAAAGTGCAACTATCTTGATGAAAAAGATGTCATTTTAAAGGATTTTTTCTGCTCTTTTGAAATATGTGCTTATTTTGTGCGTAGACTCAACAGGAACTTCAGAAATTGGTATTTTTCTCAGAATTTTGTATTTTTGCGAATTTTCCTTAAATATACCATAACTCGGTTACGGTTACGAATTAACACCGCTAATGGGTGGTTCTATACTCCACTTGGGCTCTTCTATCACCCCTTTTCGTATTGCAGATTTGATCGAACTCACCCTGTATAGTACATACAACAACGTGTAACCGTTTTACCTGCATGACTTCTTTTTCTTTTCCAATTGTCCTAAGTAAATACTTCCATTTGCAAAAATGCTCAAAATAAGGTGTTAAAGATTTAAAGCGGAAGAAGGGGGAAAAATTCCAATTCTTACTTTTTATATAGTTTCTATAGGGAAATTTCAAGCATAGCAGAACAATTCTAACAGAAAAGTTTCTGGGGGAAATACATTACGAGAATTAAGAATCACGTTTTTAAAAATATATTTGATGAAATAAAAGTATTCCGTTTTCATTAAGCGTTTTTGAGTAGTACGATTTTCAAAATTACATGCGAAATGATTTTTCGCAACTTTTCTCTAAGCACCGAAGCGTTTGCAGAATTTTAGTACGAGTCTTTCAAAAGAAGGGCCAGGAAAATCAGTAATAATGTAGATAAAAATATTCGTTGCTTCCCATTTTATCATTTGCTTTTTAAATAATCCATAAACGGAAAAAAATATAAAAGATTTAGCCAATTCAGCACCTTGGTACATCGAAATTACAATTCATTCTGCAAAAATGAGGACTGACGAGTTTAATAGCTTCATTTAGAAAGACAATATCAAGTTTAATGTAAGACATTTCACGAAATTTTGATCAATGAAGAGAGTGCTGCATTTAATGGACTGTATTTCCAGTGAAAGCTTTCTAAAGGCGAAGCAATTTAGAAAATGCTCTTATTTGCGTGAAAGATAAGATGGAAGCGCTTATTTTCCAGATTCATGCTCTTTAAAGTTAAAATGTTGTGAAATAACATCTGCATTTTCAGTTGATACATATGATCCATCCACTTTTGGCTCTGTGTTTCTTTCAAGTCTTTCATTTCATCTTTATAATAGTTGTTATTAAATGAGGAATTGAACAGAATATAAGGCAGGGAGAGGAACAAAAAAGACAGGAATTACTTTTTGCATTAGAGTTATTATACTTAAACTTTTGGACTCTAAAGTAAGTACGTCTGGTAATAATTTGAACAGATTTTTAAAAGAATATCTAAAACTTTTAACTATATATCTGTATCTATATCTTTTGCAAATAAAATATAGGTTCAAACTCAAAATTACCTTATTTGATCAAACATTTGTGGCTCTTACTGAGAGCTAAGGATACTCATTTAAATATAATAGCCATTTTCGTTACGCGAAGTTCTTAAAAGCTGCTTGAAATAAATATATTTATAAAATATTGTAACACAATTGCGAAAATATTAAAGGTGGGTTCAGTGGGTAAGACGCAACTAGGTTATATGTGTAACACTTTAAACATATCACTTTTCGAACTTGCTTTCAGGCAAACTTGCTCTTAGTGCGTCCTAAGCAATCCTTTAAAAAATAAATTGCACTTGGAGTAGTAAAAACAAATAGAAATAGTTTTTCTTTTCGTTAAATTTCATTTGCTATTACTGGAACTGAAAATGTACTTAGAAACTAGGTATATTTTGTCAAAATACATAATTTTTAAACTAACCTTTTTTGCTTTACTAACGGTACACTGTAAAAATGAATGTTGTTTTAAAAGTATAATACAGCTCATTTTATAGTAATAAACTGTAAAAACTGCTAATTTTGCAGTAACAAACTACAAAATTGCTAATTTTACAGTTTATCACCGTGTGTTTTACAGTTTTAAACTGGAAACTCTGCTGTCAGTATAATTCTGTAGTTTTTACATTATGACACAGTTAAATTTTACGGCAATAAACTGTAAAATTTCTAATTTTACCGTACGAAACTGAAAAATTGCTCGTTTTACAGTTTATTACTGTGAAATTTAACGGCTTTCAATTGGAAACTCGGCTGCCAGTATTATACTGTAATAACAACGGTTCATTTTTTGCAGCGTAGTCAGTAGAAAAGTAGGGGTCCAGTGTAGTAGAAGTAGTAGTAGGGGCCCACGTGACAGCAAGAACTGCTCTCTCGTGGACCCCTGATGGCAAAAGGAAGCGAGGCCGGCCAAAACTTACCTGGCGCCAGATGGCCAATCAAGAACGAAATGCCTTTGGCTGGCCAAGCTGGGGGCGAGCTAGGGAAGCGGCACTGAACCGTACAAGTTGGAAACCCACGGCGCACTTAACGCCCCCTTAACGCCTAGTGGCGCATGAGGCCGCTAGGCCTCCGCATTGAAAATGCCGCTAGGCGGCATTTCTGGTGTATTAGGAAAAAAATTAACTGAAATTTTACGATGAAAGATACTGGCATCCATGTTGTTTACGGTATAAAACACAAGAATGCTGTTACTGTGCGAAGTAAAAAATATGCGTAACTAGAAGCGGGGCTCAAACCCAAACTATTCGTTGATTGGTTATGCAAGACACTATACCAAATAAAACCAGCTTGGTGAGCGCGAATGATAAATAATGAGCTTTGCACTGTAAGTCACGTGATGTATCTATAGGCGCAGCAATCTATTTTTTGGTACAATTTATTCTAAATTCTTTCTGTACTGTAAACACACAATTTTACAAAATTTACCACACAAGTTTCCTGAGCTTATAACAGTGTATCTCCTTTTACCTTACCCTTTTTGTTTTAACAAGAAGTTCTGTCAAGAACTAAACGAGCCTACTTTCTCGTACATCGACATCGGCATTCTCGCATCATTATTCTCTTGATTATTTGAGACTGAAAATTATGTCAAACATACCTTTTTAGCACTTAACGCTGATTTCGAAAAGCAAAATATACCCCTCTCATCAGATGAAATAGACACGTAAAAAGTAAATAACCGAATAAATAAAGTTTTGTTGCACCTTTTAAAGAATGTAACTGTTACAGTTCTTCCGTAGAAAAAATCCTCAATCGTTTTCAAAAATAAATAAATAAATAAATAAAAGTACAAAGAGAGTACAAGTGAAAAAACACATTTTATCAAAGAAAGAAAATAAAAAGGAAAAAAAAAAAAAAAACTCGTCCGTTAATAAAATGTCTCGAATTTCACTTTTAATCCGTTGCCAGTTGTTAAATACATATAAAGAATAAAATGTTCTCGTGATTGAAAAAAAATTGTTACAAAAAAAAATCGTCTGCCAAGAAAAAAAATAATAATAAATAAAATAAAACAATTGAATAAATAAACAAAAAATCGTCTGCACAGTCAGTCATTTTTTTTCTGAGCCTGCATTTCCGCCATATTTGCGGAGTCGGAGTCGGAGTCGGAACCAGAGTCCTCACAGAAGATTACTCAGAAAAGTACTTTACGAACATTATTTATCAAAACCATTTTCTTACAAAGTTAGTTTGAAGGAAATCCGACTTTAAGTTCAGGATCAACATTCAAGTTAAATTCCCCGTAGACGCTAATGTTAATTTTTTTTTCTGAACGGTTCAAAATTGAACGAAAAATGGTTCAAATCAAAAAGCGAAATATGGGAATGTATGGGAAAGCCTCCCTGAGATCTTACAAACAAAAAAAAGTTTATTCCATTCGGACGGTTCACTCAAAAGTTATTAGGCGGGGAAAGGTTGCTTGAACGGTTCAATGTTGAACGAAAAAATGCTCAAATGGAAAATTTAAGTACGGTAATGAAGTATCCTTGCTGAGATCCTTCGAACAAAAAAATTTATTTAAATCGGACTGTTCACTCAAAATTTATTAGGAGTGACAGCTTGATTGAGCGGTTCAATGTTGAACGAAAAATTGTTCAAATCGGAAAGGTAAATACGGGAATGAAGTATCCTTGATAAGATCTTCCGAACAAAAAAAAGTTTGTTCAAATCGAAATATCAAATACGGGAATGAGCTGTACTCGCCGAGATATTTCCAACAAAAAACAGTTTATTCCATTCGGACGGTTCACTCAAAAGTTATTAGGTGGAGAAAGGTTGCTTAAACGGTTCAATGTTGAACCAAAAATGTTCAAATTGAAAATTTATATAAGGTAATAAAGTATCCTTGCCGAGATGCTTCGAACAAAAATAAGCTTGTTTAAATCGGACTGTTCATTCAAAAGTTATTAGGGGTGACAGCTTGTTTGAACGGTTTAATGTTGAACGAAAAATTGTTCAAATCGAAAATGTAGATACGGGAATGAAATATCTTTGAAAAGATCTTTCGAACAAAAAAAAGTTTGTTCAAATCGGACTGTTCACTCAAAAGTTAGCATCGCAGGACAGGTTGTTTGAACGGTTCAAAGTTGAACCAAAAATTGTTCAAATCGAAAAATCAAATATGGGAATGAGCTGTACTCGCCGAGATCTTTCCAACAAAAAAAAGTTTGTCCAAATCGGAATGTTCATTCAAAAGTTATTAGGGGGGACAGACAGACCGACCGACAGACCGACACACAAATTCCCCATCCCAATACCCTACTTTCAAATTTTTAAGTTTTCGATATTCATTTTACCTTTTTATTTTTTTAACTTGGCGATATTTTTCGGACTTGGCGATATTTTTTTTTACTTGGCGAGATTTTTTGGACTTGGCGACATTTTTTAGATGCATTAACCTACTTCTAATACTTTTTTCGTCTTTCTTTTATTTTTAACGGGAAAGTAGGCTAAAAAAGCAAAACATTCAAATGATATGAAATTGAAAAAAAAATTATACATGCAAAAATATGTTTTTTTTTACTTAAAAAATTATTTCAAACTATTACGTGCCTTCATAAAAACATGAAAAGTCCGAATACATTTCAGAGGAAATCTTCATACTAATAAAACTCGTTGATAAAAATCTCAAAGCAATTTTACGCTACATCCATTTAAACAGGCACTTCTTCTGTAAGAGGTTATTTGTCTAAAGAAGTGACAAAGTACGCATTGGAATCACTTTGAAACATTCAAGGAAATGATCATTAATTAAATGGGACTTTTCAAAAGTCGTTTGGAACTCACTTTGCAGGAAAACTGGTATAAGTATTTCATTCTTTAATTTGTGTCCTAATTTGCGTTTTCAGTAATAACATATTATTCTTTCTATGAGTTACTTGCTGGGAGAAATTGTTCAATAAAGAAATGAATAGCGGTAAAGAGTTCATAAGAAAAGAAACATTATTAGTTAAAAATGTAGGGATACATCGATTATTCGGCTATAATCGGAAACTTTGCTAATGAATCAGCAGAAAAATTATTTTTTTAATATTATTTTTTAAAGTATACCTTCCCCACGTAAATTTGAGTAAAAGTTCTAAAACGCTTTGAAATGAAAGTCTATAATGCTTTATATTCTGTGAAATAAGTAGAAAAAAATGCATAGTAGAGGGTGAGACTGCTAATTATAGTAACACTTGAATCACAGATATTAAGTGTGGATATTTTTTAAACCGCTTAAAAAGAGTCCTTATAAAACAGGTATATCTTCAAAGAAAACTATACATTATGTAGCTATCGCTCTCTCTCATATACAGATAAAGAATTGTATAATATTCTCTATAGTTACAGTTAGTCCTCTATTCAAAACACTCATTATTGCAGTACCAGCAGGGTTTCACACATGCTTTGTAAGCCCTGTTCAAGTGGATTTATTTTACAAAGTATGTTTTTTCTAGAAACGATGAAAACGGATACACCTAAATTTATTGCTTCTTTCGTTGTCCATTACCCTTGAGCATTTATTCTCATACAATTGTTTCTCGTATAGCTAGTCTAGCTATACTAGAAAGTACCACCACGGTTCTAGATATAACAGATTATGTAAGACTTTAATAATTATCTCTGTTGTTAAATTAGTTCTTATGTTTTATCTTTTATGTGTTTACTAGCTGATGTGCCCGGCGGGCGTCGCACAGGTTTAAATGCAACATGCCAAATCCAAGAAAATAATTATATGACTTTCAACTAAGTCCAGTAGAATCATATTTCTCTAAGGTATTTTTTGTGACCATGCGGTGGATTAACTGGGTGTGAAGGAGAACGTGAAATCAAACTTATATAAATGCGTTATTTATTTTATCCGTATGATTTTCTAAAAAATCCATTTCTATTTTCTAACTGTTGCTAAAATCAATAATTAATTATGTTTGGAAGCAGTGGACAGACGAGTGTCAGACAACTTGGAAATCCGGAAGTGGACCCCGAAATATGACGTCACCACGATGATAGATACCTGATCCACATGGTGGTGACGGACCGTATAGCTTCTTCTAGAAAACTGGCAGAAAAGTGGTCAACAGCTATAGGTATTTCATTGTGTGCTTCATCAACTCGTAGGCGTCTGCTGTAGCGTGGACTGCGCGCAAGGACTCCTTTATACAGGATCCCCCTCACGCTAAACCATCGCCGCCTGTGGCTACAATGGGCCAATCAGCATAAAGACTGGCTTGCTGATTGGCAGTATGTTGTGTTTTCTGATGAATCCCGCTTTAATTTGTGGTACCATGATGGCCGCATTCGCGTCCGACGCTATGCTGGTGAACACCACCTATCAGAGTGCATTATCGAACGTCACAGTGGACGAACACCTGGAGTCATGGTCTGGGGTGCCATATAATATCACGGACGATCTCAATTACTACGAATTGTGGGTAACTTGAACAGCAACCGGTACATCAGTGAAGTTCTACAGCCCCAAGCTGTCCCCTTCCTTCAAGACTTGCCTGGCGCTGTATTTAAGCAGGATAATGCCCGCCCTCATGTCGCTAGGACTTCAATCCTTCCTTGCACCGCAGTACGTGCAGCTATTCCTCGTATAGCCTATCGTATAGCCTATTCCTCGGATATGTCGCCAATTGAACATGTCTAGGATTTCATTGGTCGGCCTCTCGTTCGTGATCCTCGTCCTGTTGCTTCTACAGACGAACTTTGGATACGTATACAGACAATACGGAACGCTCTTGATCAGGCAGACATTAAAAATTTATTTGACTCCATGCCACGTCGCATAGCGTATGGTGGCTACACAAAATACCAATTTCAATATTTTTTATTGTTTGTTGGCTTTCTAAGTTTAATCATTAATTTGCACCACTATCACTCAGCTGTGTGTTAAATTTCCTTCAATTATGACGATTCCTTCATGGTGTTGCAATTCTCACAAACATGAGTTTAGATTGAAATTATGTATTTAGATGTTTTGTACAGCAGGTGCTTCGATTTTTTTTCCAAGTTAACATTGGCGGTCAGTGACGATGCTAATGGCCATTTTCGTTTCTTAATCGACACGATGCAGCTGCAGTTTATATTTTTGTTCAGAAAAAAGTAGGTCGCCAATTTGGCGATGAACATAACATCTTGTAGTCGCCAAAAAGTAATTTTTAGTCGCCGCTAGTGAGTGGCGACCGCTAATCTCGACCTTTATTAATAACCTTAGTTCGTACACATTTCGTAATCAATTAAATACCAGTCTTTGCATGAAGTAACGGCATTTTCAGTTTAAGAGAGGCCTTAAGTATAACATTGTCATCATTGGTTACATCAAAATATTTTAGATAGTTATTATTTAATACGATTTAAATTTTTATAAGCTTAACTTCGTTTTTAAAACATTTTGTGCAAAAGAGCAGTGGTAATCATTTCTTACGATAGGTTTAAAAAATGCACAAACAAATATTAATTTCAAGGAAAAGGCACATATATTAGACCTTCTAAGAAACACACATCACATAGCATGATTTGATTTTCTAAAATGTAATCTTTCGGTAAACTGTATCCACTGTTTCTGTTTACATTAAAATCACAAAACCGTAATATAAACATGTACATATGAAAAGAAAGAAAAAGAAAAACCACTGTCTATATCTCACTGTTAATCACATTCCAAAAGCGAAAAAGTTGCTTTTCGTAATCCAATGCCAAAATGGGATTTAATGTCTTTTTGGAGAAAAATGGTGGCATAGTTTTTTTTGTAGATTGCTTTAATGTCACTATTCTCTTTCTCTGCACCATATTAAAGCAAAGGGATAGTTTTATTCAGCAAGGGACAAAGACATCAGCCGTTAATGGATTGCCTAAGGCGGTGCAGCAATATTTTCTTGGAAGACAACGCAAATAACTCCAACTATAAATAGAGAAAGAGCGCCGCTTTTAATGATATTTATCTCAATGTCAGGACTGAAGTAAAATTTAGAATGACAATATCTCCGCAAAATACGAGGCATCCTTAACTTCTTAGAATGAATTTCCATGCTCTCATTAAGGCATTAGAGGGAAAAGAAAATGATTTTAATTTGTTAAGTCTTATTTTATGTTTCAAGAATCGTAAGAAGATTTTAACTTCAATTTAAATGTTCTTCAATATTTATCATATTGTTTTTGAAGGATAGCCTAAGATATGTCAGGTCGAACTTTTGAAGGAAAAAGAAACTTAGAGTAAACAAGCAACACAGATTATAGCGAAAAACAACAAAAAATACCCCACTTATCTATATAAATACAATCTTTGCAAAAACCGTGAGAGATAAGGGGGGGGGGGGGAGGGGTACTCTTTTTGACTCCGGTAAATGACGGGACTATAATTTTAAATACTTAATTTTAAGGATTGACTGTTTTGGTTTAGAGTTGGAATACTTTTATTATACTGATTAAAACTAAGAAGTATTAAATATCGACTCATTATTATTTCGCACCTTGGGGTGGTTGGTGGGGGGGGGGGGGGGTAGAGGATGGTGGCCGCAGAGGCACCCAGCCAAAAATCAAAGGAGGCTAACTGCGGTCAAGTAAGAGTAATAAGCAATTCGTAAATTGCTTGAAAGAAAAAGACCGTTTTCATACGTGCATCAATTATTGCAGAAAAGTTAGTTTTAAAAAATATGATTTCTTGGAAAAAATAAATAAATCGGTTGAGTTCACTCCGTATTATTGTGTTTTATGACTCAATTTGACATTGTAGTTTAAAGAATTATTCAGTTTAATTATTATTGAACTAAAGTGATTTCTTTTCCCAAAATTTCCAGCAGTTTTACCCGAAATAAAGCTATGCTCCTTTTCATTTTCGAAGAGCTCACGGAAAACGAAGATGATTTATTAACTTCCTTCACATAGCGTGATGTATTTCTGATTTCGAAAATGGAAAAAATAATGAAAGATAGGAACACTTTCAAACAGAAATGAAATGGGAACGAACCCCACGCAAAATAAAGAGTTTGATTGCATTCTTTCAGAAGCGGAACTAATCGATTAGCTAAAAGCAGACTTCATTGCAAAAACTGACTGATAGTCTTCTGCTTACATTCCTTTTTGGTTATCTATGTATGAATATTCACATGTGTAAAAGTTTAAATCCATATTTTTACAGAAATTAAAGTTTTGTGAAAATGCGTTAAAAATGCTCAGATCGAAACTATTAAGTGGAAATTACTTAGTCTATGATTACGTAAATGTCCAAAAACATAAATGCATTTTTTGCAGATGAAAATATGAGATTTTGTGTTTATCACATTCGTCACATTCAACGGCTGTGAATAATAACAGCATATCGTTCGTCTGAAGTTTTTCGAACATCCAACAAGATCAAATGTAACTATGAGTAAAATTGCGAGTAGTAGGCCATTGAAAAAAAAAAAATCGTATCTGTGAAAGAAGCAAATACCCATAACCCTACACTAATCTAAGCAGGGTCCGATTAACCTCTGAAGTTAGGGGAAGCACAGTCTCATTTTGAGGCCCCCTACTTTTGGAACTCAATGAATCAAAATTCACAGAAAAATAATACGAGCTTTACAACACGCTTTTAAAACGAACCTTATTTGCATGTTTTGAGTGACACTAGTTGCGCCACGCTTATGCGCGGGGCGCGAAATTTCAATTGATGTCATCTTTCAGCTGTATAAACATTCCTACAAAATTTCGTTTATCTAACGCAAGTCTTTCTTGGTGTTGGGATTTTTTCCCCGCCAGTGTATTAAGGGGACGCTCCAGCTTCCTGAGCTTTTAGGGTAATCAGGCACTGACTCTAAGGCAGGAATTCAATTGAAACACGGACGATCGCAACTCACCAATGCAATCGCAAATTCCCAAATTTGGATAAGTTGCAATCGCTATACTAGAATGCAATTTAACAAGACACTGACGTCACTGCGGGCGGAGCCAATAAGATCTCACAAGCAGTCAGCGATCTCCTCTTATTCGCCAAGTAGGCTGTGACGTTTTATCTAGCTCGTTTTTCATAGGCAAACGTCACGCTGACGTCACGATGTTTTTGTCAAGAAACGTTCTAATGTAATTCGACTTCCAGTAGCTATTTCAATTTGCGATCGCCTCGAAGCGATTGCAATGGTGTTTCACTTGAATTCCTGCCTTAGGCAACTAACTCCGACATTCTCTGTAGATGTTGCATGTATAGTGAAAAAAACATGGATATTTCATGCTCCAAGATACTGTCATATTGTGCGACTTCATCCTGCCTTGAATTTAGCAGTTTTCTTTATACTACCATAAAGCATGGTTCGCAAAAAGTAATTTGGTTGTATACAAGTTCGTAAGGTATACTGGCGAAGAATTTTTAATGTATTACAGAATGTTAATTGAATTGCAAGCTCTAATAAAATCCGTTCATAATATCACTTCGGTTTGTGTATGATAAATACCACAGATACTCTTATGTCGTTGCTACTAAGGTTGCCACTAGTTGATTTTTTAGTAAGAATAATGCGTCCACTAATTTTAACGAAAAACCTCTGTATAAGAGCAGTACTAACTTAATAGAAAAATACATTTAAGAGCAATTGTTTTGGATGAAGTTTATGTAATGTTGAAGTTCTCATTTCATCTAAATTCTTCAAAGTAAATGTAGAATATATTTTTGAGGAGTAAAGGTTTGATTTCAGTTGAATAATAATTGTCAGACTTAATGATGTAGGAAATATTTTCTGAAAAATCAGTTACATAATAGTTTGCTTTTGATAACAAGAAACTTTAATAAAGTTTATGGCCATTAAAAATGCCTCTGCTCATAAACTTTGCACTCATCGTAACTTAAGCGTTTTGCGTCTAGTGTGACTGGAAAACTTTCATGCACTAATGAGTGACTGTCACATCTGCAAAATATACTGTATTTATAGAAGGTAAATGGGGAGCAAAGCGAAATAGTGAGATGAAATAAGTAGTAAAAATATGTCAAAAATGTCGGTGGCACCTATCAGGTTATATTTAAGCTATGCTATTAAACATGCCATCCAATTTATTCAAAACGTTTTCACCAAAGATTAAGGTTTGTGACAATATAAGCTGTTTTCAGCATTCGATACTTATATTGTGATAATTTGTGGTGCACCAAAAATTATTTTTGTTACTATTAAATGATAAATTTCTCTTTGTTACCTTTTAAATTTTGAACTGAGAGATAATGATGTTTAAGCGCACTATTCATAAATTTAATATTAGGTATGTATTGGTAATAAATATTAAAAAAAAATAAAGTGAACGTGAAAGAAGAGAATGAGAGAAGGTAAAGTATTTAATTTAATTTAATTTATTTAGTCACTTAATACATTAGTCACTTAAACTAGTGATTTAGTCAATTAAATCATTAGTTTAGTTATATTCAATCATATAATCATTCATTCATTCATTTATTTGTCCATTCATCCACTTATTTTCCTATTATCTTACTTACTCATTAATTATTTAATTCATTTATTTATTAATTTATTGTTTCCTTTATTAATATACAGTGAACTCTCACTTATGCGCCTGCCCTAGGGAGCAACAGAAAAAGGCGCATAAGTAAGAGAAACGTATAAGTGAACAAGCCTATTTAAAGGACTAAAACTCAATATAGGTTTTAATGAGAGAGTGAATAAGAATGTTTCTATAGAAAATTAACACATTACTATAGCTTGGCAATTACTGTAACGTTTAACGTAACTATAACGATAAAGAGAAAACAAAAGTTGTAGCATACCTAATTACAAAATGTTTCCTTTAAAACGATGCAAAATAGATAATTGTCCCTCTCCGAACGCTGTTCATGCGGAAAAAATGCCTTCCGTGAGCAATAAAGGTGAAAGATTAAAGAGGAAAGTGAAGAAACGTGCTTTTCTTTTTAAAGAAAATAAATAAAATTTCCTACATTTTAGGGAAAATTCGGCGCATAAGTAAAATATTAAAGCGACGCATAAACGAACGATACTATCATTATTTTGCTATGGAATGTGCTGGGACCATTTAAAATCATCGTATAAGTGAAAAAGGCGCATAAATGAGGCGGCGCATAAGTGAGAATTCACTGTACTTTTTTTTGAAGAAAAACATATTTCAAAATGAAACAGAAAATATTTCTCTTCAAATAACTTTGAATTATATACGGAGAAAAGTGGATATTTTTTTTCCTTTATTTTAAGATACAAATTTACTATTAAAAATAAAAAATAACATTTCCGCACAGGATTTCTTTTATAAACTATATTGCCATCTTTTTATGTGCTATATTTTTCAAAATAGATTTCAATTTTTCATTTTGGAAAAAGTGATTGATCTTAACTGTTTTACTTCCTCCCGACATTTATGCCTGAACAGAATAACTAGCCAACCATTTAAAATATCGCGAACATTTACTTATCTCAGAACGAATTTCGTGTAATTGCCAGATGGAAAAACAATTGTTACTTAACATTGTGTCAGATGTAGGTTTTAAGAATAACCCAAATTGTAGCATCATGAAATAAAGCACGATTTTGCATTAGGGTGGGCCGGAAATAACTTTTTTTTATTTTGATGATGGATATTATGGAAAACGTGCCATTGGCGAAGCAAAGTGCACATAAAAAATTTGAAATTTTTTGGTCAATTTCTTGATCTGCAGCAAATACGTTGAAGTTTGGAAAAAATGCAGATTTTTTGAGATTTTTAGTAAATTATTAAATTTTTTTTCGATAACGATTTTCGATAACGCGTAGGGCGAAAAAAGGTGCCATTGGGGGCATAGAAATTAGATAAAAAGTTTGAGGTCTGTGTTATAATTCCTTCCTTTTCCAAAAATGCCTACAAGATTTGGCAATTTTCTGTTTTTTTCTACGTTTTAAATTCAACTTCGTTAAAACGTTTAAATGATGTTTTCGCCGTACTTATCTGAAAAACCTACGTTTTTTTGTCTCATATGATGCATTTTTAGACGTTCGGTGCTGAAATTTTTTGAAAATAATTGCCTAAAAATATCAAAAAACTGCATTTTTTCCAAACTTCAACGAATTGCGGCAGATCAAGAAATTGACTAAAAAATTTCAAAATTTTTATGTGCACTTTGCTTCCCACTGGCACCTTTTCCCCATTTCCCATTATCAAAAGAAAAAAAAAGTCATTTACGGCCCACCCTATTGTGCATCATAAAACAAAAAAACTAAAAAAAAACTTTTTTTTCATATACACCATCATACACGTGTCCAAAAATATTCCTAACATAAGCTTAATCTGATCTTCCGTGCTAAAGATAGCATTCTGAAAATTTCCTTTATTATTCTTGTTAAGAGATAAGAGCAATTAAATGAGGTTGTTTGTCCCATTTATGGTTTGGAGCTCTTCATGTTATGGCATATCATATTTCCCCCTTATGAGGATCCATTAGCTGTTGATGAGCTGTTGTTACACTGATATACGATAGTCTCTTTGCCATGAGCTTTTTTTATATCACTCAGTTCGCAAATAACAAAGGTAATTCAGTTACTTCTGCTTTCATTTCTTTTCGTGGATAGACAATTATTTTTATGTAAATGTATTATGTTTAACTACTCGCAGTTGCATCCAGTTACTTTTCTGAAATAACTAAATTAGCTTCATCAGTCATAAAATAATAACGATGACAAAAAGAAATAATATATTTTTTTGCTACGATCTTAAAATAAAGCTTTTTTTTGTACACTGTAAAAATTGAATGTTGTTTTTACAGTACAATACAGGTAATTTTATAGTAATAAACTGTAAAAATTGCTACTTTTACAGTTCTAGACTATGAAATCTCTAATTTTACTGTGATAATCTGTAAAATTGCTAATTTAACAGTTTATGGCCGTGCATTTTAAAGTTTTAAACTGGAACCTCTGCTGCTCAGTATTATGCGGTTGTTTTTACAGTATAACACAGCTAAATTTTACGGCGATAAACTGTAAAATTTCTAACTTCATTATAAGAAACTGTAAAATTGCTGGTTTTACAGTTTATTACTGTTCATTTTACAGTTTTAAATTGGAACCTCGGCTGCCAGTGTTATACTGTAAAAACAAGTTCATTTTTTCAGTGCAAGCATCTTCAGATAAAGTTTTTTTTTTTTGTAGTTATTCCATATTTTTTTCTTGCTCACTTCAGGGCCCCATCCAACCGGCTGAACAACGTGTTGTTGTAGGTACGGGGAATCCGGGAGTGAAAAGAGGAAAAAAATGTTGCCTACATTACAATTTAAATTGTCATTTTTAATGCTTTTCTAAATGTCTTAAACTCACCCAGTAAAAGAAAACTATGACGGGATTCCGACGTTGAAATTTAAACGTAGTTAAATAAAGACCGCTGTCACTTCTAAATAGTTAAATTCTAGTTTAGAAAACTAAAAAATACGCTTTTAGAGTTAATCAAACTATAAAGCTTTAAACCATGTCGTATTATAAGTATATTTCAGATATATTAAGGTCTGAATTTTTCTTGTAGACGTCAACGTCAAATAGCTTTTTCTTTCTAAAAGCATTCTCAACATAACTAACTCAAATCGAAAAGATGCTTTTTATCTGCCAAAGTACTTTCTGACAGATTTTTTTCAAGCAAATTTATCTCTTGGGCCAAGAGTTTTAAAAGAATTAATATTAAAAATTTTCATTTTCCTTCTTACACCTGATACTTGTCCGTGTCTGCAATTTTTAGCTTAGTCATATAAAGAGCACCAGTTGCTGATGAAAAATTGCATATACACCAGCAAATGGTGGTAAAGTGCAAGTGACATAAAACCGTGTCCATAACAAAAGTAGAAGGTTCTTGACCACTAAACGAAAAGTAAACTTACGCTTGCACATGTCCATAGAAATGCGCCCAAATATTGTAACACGATTGAATAAATGAGGATATAAAATAAATACAGGCACATGTTAAAACTGTTTCAAAAGTTAAAATTGTCACAATGTAGTCTATGAAGAAAGGCTTTTGTGCCATTAAAATCGAAAGAATCAACTAACCGAAAGCTCAAAATTAAACAAGAATGTTCCTAAGTCAACAACATTAACACGACTTGAGAAGTGCACTTAGGAAAGTATTTGAAATAAATTCTGATTTCGTAGAAACAGGTTATTCCTTCAAAAAATGCAAGAGTGAAAGACGGACTGAAGAAGAAACCGACAGAGACACCTACTCACACTTCACTTACCTCATAACATCGAAACTTTTGAACCCCAATTCTTTTGTTTTTTAACATATTAAAAAAAAAAAAAAAAAACAGCCTATTTTTTCTTTTCTCACTCACATTATTTTCTCTAGATTTTTCCTCATGTTTTTTAACAACTAGGAGCAATCAGTTTTACGTAACTAATGTTATAGTTATTCTAGTAGACGTCAAGGAGGATGAATTTTTTGTGAAAATACTAAGAAAAGCAGTTCTCTGCTGAAAATATTTTCCGCTATAAGTGCTCTAGAGTGGGAAAATAAAGTCTTGAAAACATATTATTCTTAATATTTGCTTTAATTATCTTGCTTAAGACAAACATTTAG
This sequence comes from Uloborus plumipes, assembly GCA_038373865.1. Taxonomy (NCBI): domain Eukaryota; kingdom Metazoa; phylum Arthropoda; class Arachnida; order Araneae; family Uloboridae; genus Uloborus; species Uloborus plumipes. The sequence continues at coordinate 202,173 of JAXGGA010000188.1, read as the reverse complement.
CTTAATGAACTAAAAATCTCAAAGCTAGTTAACTAATGAACTTGTGTAAATGCTATTTTTTTTTCTCAAATCAATTTTAAGGGTAAACTTTTCCAGTTCATTTAATGCTCCAAATTTTTACTTCTTTTTTGCTTCAAAAACATTTTATTGTGTTGATCTTATGACGAATATCTCTATTAAACATTGATTTAACTGTGCAAATTTTTTCTGTGTGTCATAATTCAAAAACAGTCAGATGTTTCAAGAAAGAAAGAAAGGATTTTTTAAATTATTTTGTTGTAATGTTTCACAATTACCTGCCGCAAGAGACGGACCGACAGACAGACACAAACACACACATAGGTACTATAACACACACACACACACACACACACACACACACACACACACACACACACACACACATACACACACACACACACACACACACACACACACACACACACACACACACACACACACACACACACACACACACACACACACACACACACACAATAAATCACTTACTTGCACATATACACGCAAAATGTGTGGAATACCAAAGGCACTTTACTGAAATGATTAAACTGCTGAATTATGTAAATGGACTATTTACCGAAAAAGCATAACACTTTTGTGGTCAACTCGAATTTAAATTAAGAAATAAAATCATTAAAAAAATCTACGCATTCATAAAAAGTGATCCTTGTGTTAAAATAAATAGTTCGCAGCTGTGACATTACACGGCTTAAGTTTAAACACAATTAACAATATTGGCATATAAATGGTTTTGAAAATAATGAATTAAACCTCCTTGACGTGAAACTGAAAGTAATTGAAACTATTGTTTAAAAATGAAAAGATAATGGTGCATATAGGCGGAACTAAACATTAATCAACCCGTGATAGTTTTTTGTCGAATCATGTTGCATTAAAGCATACAGCAAATGTCTTTTATTTTTGCTTCGAACGTGAAAAATGTATTTTGATTCATTTTTTTTTCGAACTACAAAATGGTTTAGCGGAAAATCCAATTCGGTTTAATGATTAAATATTGAATAAAGTATGTTTTACATACAAGGGCGAATTCCAGTACCCAAGAGCAAAAATAGATTTTAAATAATCATTAACGTCACAAAACTGCCGGATGCTACAACCATACGTTAGTATACTGTAAATGTAAATCGATAACTCTTTTACTCCTTTACGGAAATAATAAATTAAAAAAAAAGTAAAATGTTTCAGTGTTGAGTAAAATTAGCATTTCAATGTTTGTATTAAAAAAAAAACACTTTTTAAAAAGTTTTTTTTATATAACTTGTTTAAATCATGTGGGAAATATTTTTTTAAATGGTATTTTTTACGTCCTCCCTAAAATAGTAAAACCAGTTTAAAGTATAAGTATGCCATTATAAGGAAGAATTCGTTCCATAACCCAAGCAGACTTATAAGTAGGTACAAACAACTTGTTTGACGGCAGTCATGAACAGGACTTTCCCTTTCTTGTGTGCCCATCAACTTAGAGTACCCGCAGCAAAGCTGGAAGCAATACATGTCTCATATAAGCTGAGATTATCTTCACACTGTTAGTTAAACGTATTTAGCACGTATTGAAAATGCACAAAAATACACGTACTTTTTTGAAAAACTGCCATGATACAATTTTGATCCAGTTCTTGAGCGAGTACCCGTATCGTTTTACAAAAATACTCAAACTTCGCTGTATTTTTGCAACAATGGTTTACATAATAAATTAGAAGACTTCTTTTTAAAATATATAGCTTAAATTCTATTTTGAAGGATACAACGAGTAAAAAATGCTAATAACCAGCACACTCTATTGATTATATTTTATAATTATTTTCCTATGCACTTATTTTTTATGTCCCTTACCCTGTAAATTGCATTTAATGCAGTAGATAGTTTTGAAAACTATCCAATTACTTACTTACATTAATTTTCATTTTTGATATTTTTTCCAAGTTTCACTTCTGTAAAAGTAAACACTGAGCTTTCTTTTTCTCAGCATTGTTCTTTGATTACTTTGTGTATGCCTTACCGGAATTTCATCTTCACACAAGTTTTTTTGAAGTTCTTATAAGTTTCCTTTGGAAATGTTAGCATCTATTAATTCATTTTTTAGGCTTTGCATTTCTTAAAGGTTTGCCAATATAAAAATAATTGAAAGCAGCAAGGACGTGAAATCATCAGTCAAGTTGAACGCATACTTTAATAGTGTGCGTACAGGTAAAGTTTCAAGTTTTAGACAAGTTTAGAAGAGAAAAGTACGAACTTATGATAGTTACCACAGAAATTGTCTGTATGTCTGTCCCTCAGTCCTTTTTGCATGAATATTTACTAATAAAAAGAATTAAACATTTTTAATCCTGCTAATTGTTACGTTTTCTGAAGTACTCATCTTGTCCTGTAAATAGTATCTAACGCAAGTATAGAAATTACACTTCGTGAGCAAAATGCAGAAAAATTTGCATTGTAATAAAATCCTTATCTGAAAATTAGACTATTTGAAAGTCTAACTAAACTGTATGGATTTTTTAAAGTTTACTTTTAAAAATGTAACTTGCAAAAATTTTAAAATCAGTAGAAGCATTTTTTTTTATATTGAGTGTCTTAAAATTAGGAATTTCTTAGAATTCTGACTCTTTTCCATGAGTTATAACTTTAATTATACCCGCTTTTGGGCAAACGTTTAACCCATTTCAGGCCAAGCATTGAAATTTTATAAAATGTTATATTATTTTTGTTAAAATATGCCTGAACTACATTCATTAAGACATAAAAAAAAAATCGTGCATGAAAAATAATATTTTATTATCCAAATGAAATGTTGCGTATACGCATCATTGACCGAATCTATGTACAAACTGTATATATTTGAACCATTGCATATAAGTAAAATTTTTACATTTTGTTATTAAAAATACAAAATATTTGAAATGTAAATGTACTTGGCATTAAGGACACAAATGAATCGTTTTGCTTTTACACACTTTTCATCTTCTACGGACTATTTCTTTCTGTTTATTTACTATATGGCCGATTTTATCAGTTCGTATTTCTTTTAGCAGAGTTGTCGTTAATGGCTGACCTCTCTTAAAATTTCTCATTTGAACTGTAGTTTCCCCGGATGGATTATCCTTGCATTCCGATTTCAAAAGGGCAATCCCTATATGCAATCTAAAGCAGCTGTCGGGAACCTAAATTGATAGAAGATATACTTCCCAACTTTGATGAGAGCACAAGATCGACTTTGAAGAGTTATTGCCGGGGGATATGGGGCGGTGATGCACTCACTATAGAGTCAAACAGATGTATTCGTACACAGATACGTAGACACCATGGTAATATTAAGTTATGCATCAACTCTTATGATGTGTGATGATAAAAATTTTAGTAACTATAAAAATTTTGGGTTTCACATAATTTTGATTTAGACGCTCAACCAAATTTTGTTTGATTAATTGATGCTAATAAATTCTACTCAAGCAGAAAGCAAGCTTTAAAATATTACCACGATCGACTGAGAATGGGCTCGAGATCGAGCAGCCGAGCGCAATTGATGGATTGCCTACAGCTAATCTAAATTCTCTAAGTTCCTTTTTTTGTTTGTACATATTCTATGCAGCTGCCATGAGTTCACTAAAACGCTGTCAATAATATTTAAAAATAGTGGCCGCTACCATTTTTTTTACCTTGAATCTTTACGCGGTAATTATGGCATTGTCATGTAGTTCAACACCTCCCGTATACTTTCTATAATCCGAAATAACGTTCGGTTGTCAAATGACAACTTCCTTCTTTTTTTGCGACTATATCGTTTAGCATTTACAATTGCCAAAATGGTACCATTACTAGTGATAATTGTTACCGCAGCACTGTCTATTAGTTAAGTTAAAATAAAACAATCATAATTTGCAATAGAACTCAGATTCCTTGTATGAAAAGTGTATTTTCAACTTTTGACAATTCTTCATACATTCGGCTAATGAAGCGTTAGCGCAACATTAAATTTGAGTAACAAATTTTAAAACTTTTTATGACATTTGTTTAATTTTTATTTTATTAACAGAACTTGCAACGTTAAGCCCTTTAAAAAACGTATGATTAATTTCAAGAGGATAAATTGTTCATTTTTAAAACTTCGAACTTGACAATAACTGTTTCAAGTTAAAAAATTTGCACATTTTGAAAATTTCTGTACTCAAAATGTTAGACCCAACTGAATTGCTAATATTTTTTAGATGACTTCAAAACATTTAAAAATAGTATAAGAATTAAAGTAATGAAAAATATATATCACAGTGTTCATTAAAATTTTTTTAATGAAATGTTGCGTATACGCAACTTTGGCCGAAAATGGGTAAAGTATTTTGTTATCGTTTATTTTTCATTAATTATTATTTTCTGTTTAAGTTTTTAACTTCTGTCAGTTATTTAAAAGCTAAAAATGCTAGAGAATTTTTGGGCTGTCTAGTTCACAAGTTATACACATTTTTCAAGTGGAAATCTGATTATTAAATAAATATTCATGTAATACACGAAGAAAATATTGCATTTACTTCCAGAACAATAGCTCAAATAGCTAAATAATTTTTTAATACAAGGAACAAAAATGTAATAAAATTCATTTTTCATTCTGTATCATTTTTTGAACAAATATAGTTGCGGTTTTGGTTCGTAAGGTAATTGAGGGGAATTTTCCACAGAAAAATATTACATTCAGCATGATTGCTCTTTGCACGTATCGTTGTGTTTCTTAGAAACCCACGTTTTAAATTCTGAAAACATGTTTAGAATCGGGAATTTCAATTGAGATAGAGAAAAAAATCTCCTAAATTAGTTCTCCCTTCCTTTTGATATTCGAAGATTAAAGTTCTGGAAGAGGTTTTGGGAGAATAAACGAGGTTTTGAACCGTGTAATAGAAGAATTCATTTCATTGGTTATCTTTTTATTTCTTTGAGAATACATAAATGAAAAACGAATTCCTTGTCCTTTTTTAATTTATTCTCTTATATTCCTCATCGGAAAATATATTTTGTAATTCAACTCGAATTGCCATATCCTGTTCCAGTTTAATTTTCTTTGCGGGAACTAGAGGTATGATTATGCATGGTAAGAAGAATGTTTTCCTCGTAAGTTGAACTCTCCTAATAAAAAAACTGGAATTAGCAGCATGTGAAGATAAGAATGTGATCCATGTATGATTTCACTGTATGCGTAATGTTAAATTTATATTTTTAGAATTAAAGAGGATTTTCGTCCAACATTGAAAACCGAAATCTTTTGCGAATGCAGAAATTCTTTAATTGAGTTATAGCAAAGGAAATTAAAATGTAAAAATGAACTATATTTTTAACACTAGCCAGACCGTGTGAAATATCCGTCTTGATTATTATAGATGCCTTTGGACAAAAGGAATCGGGAAAAGCAAATTATTACAAATTTCAAACGGATAAAAAGTAGATAAATGCTCTTTTGGAGCTGTAAGGAGGGAAATAGAACTGATTGCTCTATACGTCATACTAGTAATTCGGTTTTTACTTAAATCTTATATGCGAATACTTATGCTTCGAATATGATGTATAGCTGAGCACACTTGTATAGATGTATAGCTGAGCAGCCAATTATAACCGAAAAAGGATATGCTCAGCTCATTTAACATTATAACACAAATTTTTAACTTTCAACGGTGTCTTTGTATTATGGAAATAATACGAAGTTTTACTGCCGTACATATGGCTCCTACTATATATAGCCATACAGTCCTATATGGACTATATGGCTCCTACACTAATTTTCTTTGGAATAAAAGCTTGTTTAGAAATGAACAGCAACATATCGTGAAAGAGCAATGTTTTGAAGCCCCTGCATAGCAAAAAAAAAAAAAAAATGATGCCTTTAAAATCAAAGGAACTCATAAAAACCTTTAAAAAAGCTAAAATTACACAATTAGCTATAATAATACCCTATACGCGTTTTCCGGTTACAAACGCAAAATTTTAGAGTAAGAAAGGTAGGTATAGGGGAAGACCGCCTATATTGGACCACTGCTTAAATTGGACCTCGGGCTTAAAATCTAGTACAGAGATCTGTGCTACACTTTAACAGTAGAAATATAAAGTTTTAGGAATAAAACCAATGTGTATGAAGTTTCACCACGCTTCGAACTGTTTAGCGTGAGTTACGACTAGATTTGTGTTGAAAACGTGCGAAATCTTATTTTGCGGACTTGTTTCTAGAAGGATAACTCAAAAACTTGTGAGTTGAGGTAAAATGCTGTTACAGTATTATAATCTGCGTTTAATAAGGATTACATCGATGTATTTACATGCGCAATTGTGATAATTTTTAATAGAGCAATGAACTGAAGAATAAAAAATGGCGTGTTTTCCTTTATTGGACCGAAAAAATTTTCCTATATTGGACCGGCGGTCCAATTTAAGAATATGATTTTAAACAAGTCTTTTTATTAAGCGTAACATAAAATAAGTGACTCATCTTATTTAATAGCGTAGTTAAAATTATTTTAAGCATACTTAACAACCTATTCACGATATTCATTTAAAGTTTTTTATCAAGCACATTTTTATCAAGCAGAAGCTGCAACTTCTTAAAATGTATGTTTTTTTTCTCTTCATCTATTAAGCTGAAGTTTCAAGTTGTAAAATATAGTTATTAACTGAAATAAAATTCTTGCTGGTTTACTGAGAGAAAAATATGAAATTCTGCGATATTTTCGAAAAGATTTTAAAAGGAAACAATTTATATGCTACTAAATTGTTCAATGTAGATGAAGCTGGTCTTTTCACTGTTCAAAAGCCCCAAAATATATTGACGTATAGAGGCAAACACCATGTTGGAGCTTACGTTCCATGTATGAATTTCCCGTAAAAGCATCACCTGGTGAGAAATATTCTTGTTCAAAAAATGAATGGATCACGAACGATAATTCACACAGTTGATACAACATTTCATCAAAACTGTTAAGCCAAGCAATGTAAAAAGAAAGTCTTTCTATTAATGGATTGTCACAGCACTTACATAAAGAACATTGATGCAATAAACTTGACAATGAGAACGATATAATAATGCTTTCTGTTTAAGCACATCATGCACGTAGATGTGGTCCTTATTCAGTCTCTGTCAACATATTTTAATCGAGCATGTGATACATGGAGGCGAGAACATCCAATAAGATCCATTATCTAAAATCGCATAGGAGAACTGTTGGGTAACTCTTACGGGCAAACCGCAATCAAGGCCATGGCAAATGCTGTGAGTTGATTCCAAAGAAACGGAGTTTGGCCTGTTTATTGACATGTGTTGAATGACATTGATTTGGCTGCAGTAGAATTGGAGGTAAGTATAGTCCAGATAAAACTACTCAAAGTGAACAGGTTACATGTTCGGAGTAAGTTGTACACCTAGCTACGACTTAACATGATTAAGTGCATTAAATGCCATCGGCCAGTTTTTCCACACTGCCTAAGTGAGGCCGAAGCAAATGAAATTCTATTTCAAATCCTGGAAAATAGCTGTATAGTTCAAATATAAATTATTATATGATTTCTTGGTACGGTCCAATTTAGGAAGCGCATGGTTCAATTTAGGCGCATATATTCCTAAATTGGACTTTTGCAACTTTTTATAAGATAATTTTTTAAAAAATAATTTTCATATTTTCAGAAAATATAAGCTCCTAGGGCGGTTCCTGATTAAATTTAGCTTACGATGCCCTATTTGGCATTTCTGTTTTGCTTCACATTGAGCGACACAGGCCTCCTGTTCTTAGGGGGTCCAATATAGGCGGTCTTCCCCTATAAACAAGCCGATTTGCATCAAGATTAAGTTTCACCACTTAGGATTCAGCACGCGTTTCAGTTATACTCTAATGATTTGAGTGATTATCTTTTATGGCTAGTTATCGCTTTTTGGTAATTTTTCACTAATTATTAATAGTACGTGAATTTAGAAAAATCTTGAAACATTGCCCGGGTAGCTCTAGCTCCGCAACAATGAAAACTGAAAGTAAAGGTAAATGAATTGGATCCAAAGCGGCCGAACTTAATGGTCCAAGAGCGAAAAAAACTAATTTTAGAACGTCTGGCTCCTTAATATATCTTTCCCTATTCTCTTCCAAGCAGCATGCGAAGTGTTTGGCTACCGAGAGTGGTTACGTTTTTTACTGCGCAGCATTCTTGTACTGGAAAAAAATGGTGTGAAGGACGCATATGACAAGACAAGAAATCCTGCGAAGTTTTAGATTTCTACCTCAAAAATTGTACAAAACACAGAGCTGTTAAAAAACTTAAAAAACCCAAAAGTTTTTGCATTTAACTTCTTTTCTAGTTATAGTAGAATAAAAATTCGAAAACCATTGTAATGGCAAAAAATAGAGCTTTCCATTGATGTATTACATGACATACTTACGACAGGTTTAACTTTTTAAATGGTTAAAAAATCACTATTTTTAAAAGTAAAAATTAGATGCGCAGTTAACCACTCTTAGCTGTCAGACACCCGGCATGCTGTTTGAGAGAAACATATTTTAATGAGCCAGACGTCTTAAAATTATCACTCGAAAACGTTGCTAGTGCTTAGAATATGAGCTTCATGCGTCAGCCAGTTTATATAGCGCCTCTAAGGAAATGAGTTAATAGATGATTCGTCATTCAAATGTAGATATCTTTCACTAATTATATTCTTTTTTCTTTTTAATTTTCAAAGGGTTTTATGGAATCGTGTAACGTGTTTGCACTTCTTATTTGTGCAATTTTAAATTAGATTTTACGGTTGTATCTTATGGCTAAAAGGTAAACATTTTACTTGTAAAAATTGTTTTCAAACTTATTAACCGGAAGAGAAGTCGGTCGTTAGAATGGGAGAGAAGGGGGAAGTTTTCATACATTCCGGTTAAAGCGAGAACACTGCAAAAAATGAACTGCTGTTTTTACAGTACAATTCTGAAAGAGAGGTTCCGATTTAAAAATAAAAGTAACAGTTTATTTTTTGTAGTGTAGAAACGTTTTAAGCGGGTGAACGCAGGGAACAGGCATTATAGACATTATTATCCTTAGTACATTTTCTGATTGTTTTAATGTTGCGCTTAATCTGAAAGCGGCAAACAGTGCAATATGGCCACAGCCTAAGTCAGGTTTTTAAAAATTGAACTCCGATGGACAAAAGATTAAACGATTCCGGTTATTGAAGAAGAATTCCTCCAAATCCTCTCCCCAAGTAGAAAGAAACCCGCCCAATGTAAAAAGTCTTGATATGAGAGTCATACTATGCTTTTAAGCAGTAACAGTAATAACGTGTGACAGCATTAATCGTACAAACGAAAACTCTCAAATAGGACTTTACTACGTTTTTTGATAATTTCACTGCTGAGATAAAGTATAAAGCAGTAAGCGGTATTGACCCAGTAATTTAGTCATATTTATATCCTGCCTTACAAAAAGTATTTAATCAAACCAAGTAAAGGATTTTTTTTTTAATACAGCAATGACACAGATACTTCGAATAGGATTATACAGTACTAGTTTACTACCCGGCGTCGCCCAGGTGCATATTAATACAACATTGCATTAAAAAAAATATTTGATCGAATTCTATCTTAATGGGCATATAAAAATTTCATCAATCTGTCTTTTGCATAATTCCTCTAATAAGAGGATCCAAAAAAAAAAAAAAAAAAAAAACAAAAACAAAAAAAATGCTTGCAAAAATTAGAATTAAATATCTATTGGAACCTCTAAATTTTCGTGCATCATACAATGTTTGGGCCAATGTTTCAAAGTAATTAGAACATGAATTATAACTGTTTCTAACTTACTTCATGCTAAAATGAAATGGGTGAGCCTTAAAGCGATAATTCATTGTTAATCGTAATCTTCGTTGGAAAATAGTCATATTTAAATGCGTTAAATTTTATCAATTTGTATGCTTAAAGGCTTATCTCTATTATTCTTTTCAAAATGGAAAGAAAATGGCCATTTTGAGACAAAAAATTTGAATTTTGAGCTCTTTAGATTTCTTTAAAATTTCAAACCACCTATGTGACTTCTAGTACATCAAGGATCCTCTATGCCAAATTTGATGAAAATCCGACGAAAACGGATTTATGTTAGGAACAAACAAAAACATAAATACATCCATTTTTATACATATAGATAAATATTATAAATTTTTGTCACCGTTATTAGGTAACCGTTATTAATGTCAGATACAAAAAAAACTATTGCAGTCTCTTTTAGGATATACGACTAAAAATAATCAATCTCTTTTGGGCGGATAATTCTTGTTATTAAAAATCTCCCAAAGAAAACCAAGTAGTGTTCCTGATAAATGAGTAATGTATCATTACTTATCACGATAATGGTTTTCAGAAATAAATATTCTCTTATTAATACCAAAGTAAAATCGTTGAAAGTAATCATTTCTAAGAATAATTCACCATACTTTGCCTTCCTTGCTAACGAACGTCTTTTAATGTTCCTTTTAAAATTCCAGAAAAATGTTAAACGCTCTTTATTTCCATTTAATGATTTTTTTTAGGAAATGCCGTAGAATTAAAACATAACGATACAACTTAGTTTCCTGCAACAAAACGAGAAAATACTTACAGCCGACAATAATAAAGAGCATTTACTTGAAATGGAACGAAGTAAAATGAAATTTTTGTGAAGGAGGAATATGTATAATGCATTTAAGCAAATATGCTATAAAGATTTGAATGTCTTGCAGTTAAAAAGATTATTTCCTCAAAAGATGCATTAACATGTTATTATGTTCGACTTTTTAAATTGTTAATTCTGCATATTCAATTATTGCTGTAAGGCATTTGGTTTATGTTAGGGGATTACGCAAGGAACTTTCGTGCGTTAAAAATTTTGTGAAATATTAACCAAATTGAACGATTTGAAATGCATGTGATTTTAAGTAAAATAGTATTTAGAATTTTAATGACGTTCCATTTCGGCATTAAAAAATACTGAAAATTACAATATCATTTTTCATGCAATCATATTATTGAAAACATGGTTTATAAGTGTGTTAACATGAATGCGAGCTTGCTTTAGTAAAATTTATCCTTATTTTTCTTTACTTGTTCTAAATAGGATTTAACAAACACAGATAAAACAAGTTTTATATTTATTAATTTATTTAAACCCCACCAGTCACCACCGTACCTCCCCTGATGAGGGTTTAACCGGATGTAGCGACTGGGAGGGGAAAAAAAACCAAGTTTCATATAACTGCATCATGATGGACATTTATGTCCTCGAAATTATTTTTTTGGAAAAAAGAGTATGTTGCTAATGACATAATATCTTCTTAGCACGTAAAAAATGTTCTGAATGTAATTCCGTAAAAAATGTTTTAATCTTTTGTCAATGGTTTTAATATTTCTCAAGCTACAGGGTTTTTCTTTGAGGTGCTGACATTGCTGACAACATGTTTCCAAATCTGTAAATTCAATCTCTGAAAAATTGCTTTTTTGACTTTTGTTGCTTTCTTCTAATTTTGATTATTTTACGGCCAAATTCATCCGTCATAATTATTTTAATACTATCCTACATAGTTAAGTGGATGTTGCTTGCAGCCATCAGAGCTATTAGTTGAAAGGTAAATTTTTAATGGATTTTTAAACTTTAGTTTCGGAAAAAATGACTTTTTTGCCCTTCTATAGTAAAATTTAACAGAAAACTTAATTTTTTCACAAAAATTGTGTCTAGACAAATTAGATTTTAAGATATCGTGTTTTGAAAAAAGTGCAAATTAGATCATTAAATCTTAGCTATTTAATTATTAGATAATAGTTTTTTTTTATGCTGAAAAACTTCTGAATATACACCAACTACCTACTGTGTAAAATAGGATTTTTATATAGAAAAAAATAAATATCCCAATGTGTACGTGTATAAGGCACGTGTGTACCTCAAATGAAGTCAATGGATATCTCTGAAAGATTTTAATTTACATCAAAAGCAGGAATTATTTCCTAGAATTAGTTTCTAATTCATTAACACCTATCATGGTTTTACTTCAATTGTAAATTTGTAAAAAGTATGATAAAATTATTTTTCTAATAACAAAAATAAAAAGAAAGAAAAGCGTTTGTGATAGAGTTTTTTATGCTCTAACATTTCTTTTTTTTCCTATCATATTTTTATATAAATGATATCCTAATCTCAAATAGGTAATACAGCTTCAAAAAATATCTTCTCATCTGAAGGACTGACGTTAATTAAATAATTTTTCCTACTCCCGTAGAAAGCGTCTTCTTTACATTTCTCTTTTTTTAATTAAAATTTAAATAAGTGCACTTATTCTTTCAGATACTAAATACTTCTCGTTCCTAATTTTGATTAAGTAAACAATGGAAAGAAAAAAAAAGATTTTTTTTTCATTTCTTTGATGAAAATTGACTTTTTTTATGCCGCTAGATAAAGAGGAAACTCATTAGCAGCTGCCGTCTACTGATATCATTGAATCTCTTATTAGAAGCTGAAGCATAATTAGTATGAATGACCCATTTAGATAGAAAAAAGTTTTGCATCAACAAAGAAATAAATTATGTGAGTTAAATGGTTTCATACTTAACTAAAAATGATTGTCTTAGTTTTTTATAATAATGTATAAAAAGTCATATTTTGTCATTAAAGAATTGTATTTTTTTTTGGCATGCAAAATATAGTAAAAAAAAGGGGGAAAACTGGTAAATGTTTGTTTTACAAACTAAAATATTGTTTTAAACGTGGTTGCCTGTCTGTATAAAAGATAAGAAAGTATCTATAGTTTGTATTTTATAACTAATTAGTAATTGAGTTTTTAATAACTGTAGAAATAACTTATTTAACTTTTAAGGGATACTGATAGAATAAACGATAGTGGATAGAAAACGACATCATTATTATTTAATGAATTCCATAGTGATAGCCAGGTTATATGTAGAGTTGATATAAATATTATTTTAAAGATTTTAGGCAGCTAGTTGACAGTGGCACTCTTAAATGTTCTAATTGGTACCTACTTAACGAGGCATATATTAACTTATCACACAGCATAAAAAGTGACCAAAAACTCCAATTTTCTTCTAATTTTCCTCGATTTTCTTCTGTGCTCTCTTTTTTTTTTCTTTTTTATGCGTTTTTAAGAAATCACGAGTGCATTTTGCTTTTACTTGATAAGAATAAATGTTATTAAAAAACCATTACTTTAACGACGAAATTACCTAAAGCTTGAAATTTTAAAATAAATTTTTATATACACTTCCGTATCGGTTATAATTATTTTTATGTACATAATTTCGAATACATAAATCAGGGATATAAGAATGCGGTAATTTTTCAATAAAATGTGAAAATAATGAAGTTTTGGAAAGAAATATTTGATTGAAAATTTACATGCACTGCTGGGCATGTAAGGATAGAAGATTCATGGCCGAACCAAATTCAGTCGGGCAATATAATTTTCGAGCCCTGCGTTTTACCGCTACTTAAAACATGCAAATGTTCTGAATAAAAGCTCTTTTTGAAAAAAATTCTTTAAGCAAGAATTTTTTTTAACTATCTAGAAGTTGAACGGCGATTGTAGCCAAATATAACTGATCCCAGTGATTTCCCAGCATTACCTATCCACTTTGAAAACTGTAACGTTAAAATAATTTTAAAGTTATTTTACTTAAAATCAACTCGCCCTCCGTTTTTATCCGTATTCTAGAGAAAAATGTTTCAAGTCTACAGGGCGGAAACTTACTGCTTAATTCAAAGTCAGTTTTAATTTCTAAAAACTTCATTTCCTCTTTTTCTAAATGTTTGTCCAAATGCTATATTTTGTAGCAAAATTATGGAAAACGATCAAAAGAACGATGCAGGAAAATATCCTATTTCTTTCAAATTTTCATATAAAGTCATGTTTCTTTCTCCTTTCATCGATAGTTCTTTTCGCAGTTATCGAAAAATATGAAATTGCAACAACCTGAATAAATTATTATCAATATAATTAATCCTCTTACCTTTTCAAAACGAAGTTGGATTACTTCTCAACTTCGATGAAATTATTTATTACCTTATACATTCTGAGGCTCATTGACTTCAGTTTCGTTTAATTTAAGATAAAGGAGAAGTTGCTGCATTAATACGAATTTCATTTAAACGCATATGTTTCTTTGGTGTTAAATATTCATCACAAATATTTCGTGTTTAATTTGCAAAACGAAGGAAAAGTCCATTTCATTTTGAGGTTTCTCCAGTGGGTATTCAATGTTCATTATGCATGTTATCTGGAACGTCTGCATCAGTTAATTAAGAAAATAAATGTAGCATTTCGTTTTGATAAACTTACCAAAGGTTTATTTGAAGATGATATCCATATGTTATAAATGTTGCCAAGTTTATTTAAACGGGTAATGCTTCCAATTTATTTTATTGTAGCAATTTCAGGTTTCAACTTGTGTCGGGCTTAAATTATTGCATTAGTAATGAAGCAGTTGTTACTTTAATCAATTCTTTTAAAGGTTTAGTACTATAAGTAAAAAACTGATATCTTGCTTCATTCTTGTTTTTATACATCTTAGTTATTGCCCACAAATTAAGTACAATTTTTCGATGTGAGTTCTTTATTTTTGCACTTCCAGTTCACATTTTGAGCAAACAATCAATTTGCACGTAAAAACTCATATTAATCGTTTAAATGGTTATGGTGAGTCCAAAAGTCAAAAGTTTAGACAGCTTCTGATTATCAGCGGGTGGTTTATCCGCGGTCCTTTATATTTTCAGAAGAAAAAGAGGCGATATTTAATTGAAAGTATGTAAATGCAAACGTCTTAATTTAACAAGTGAAAATTTATTTTGAGGCAATCAAATTTTTTTGTTCCTCTTCCAATTCAATGAGATAAAACCTTTCAAGGTCACCAAAACTTGACTCCTTGAAACCTGATTTTCAGATCTACATTATTTACTGGTATTTTAATGTCTATCACTGATTTTTAGATCTACAGTCAACCATCGTTTATCGCGGTTAATACGTTTCCGACACTACTACGATAAGTAAATTTCAGAGAAATGAGATTATTTATTTATAAACTGAATATTTTTCTGTTTAGAGTATTTAAAACCTGTTTATTGCCTTTTGAATGCAGTTTAAACATAGTTGGAGCTTTTGTCCATGAAACAACTACCTTTCGTCATTGTTACCCTCATATTACCCACCATATTACACAAAATATGAGAAAATAAGATATATTAGATGTTGTAAATATTAGAAGTACTAATTTGCATCAAACTACACACATACACAGAGTTCTTACTCACTACTACTAATTTTTGAAAATATTGCAACATGTTCAACGATGAAATATTGCAAAAGAGTTATGACAGTAGCCCCCGGCCTTCTACTGCATTCTTTCCCTATTGAATTTTTGATATACTCTATTTATGCACTGCGAAAAATGTACTGCAGGGTGGAGTGAAAACGCTCGAAAAAAAAGTTTATCGCAATTAATTAGCCTGTATGCGGAAAAGTTGCCACCTATACGTGTAACCATATCTCTGAAGTTTTAGCTTCCTACGATGGTATCTTCATCTGCCAATTTACCATAGAAAATTCTGTAAAATCGTTATATTTAAGAAAGTTTAATGCCGCGCTTTGCATGTTTTCCTTGAGAAAAGAAACCAAGATCTCGTCAGGTAAAGATGACTGCATAACAAGCTCCATGGCAACTCCTATAATTTGTCTTTAAATATTTAGGTTAGTTGTCTTCCAGAACTTCACAATATTGTCTTTTAATTTCAAACTTAGGCAACGAAATTCTCGATGCTATCCTTGATCTGATAAATCCGTCCAGAGCGTCATTGCCACATACAGCTGCTGATGTATCAGTAACTATTTTCATACAGCGCTCTACTTCTTGTGAATGGCACGGATATTTTAAAATACTAATATTCTCAGGAATATCCAGAATCATCATCTAGTTCATCTCCTTAGAAGAAATAGACTTTATAATCGGGGACTCGGTAAGGTTAACTGAATTCTAGTCAATTTAATCCATATAGTTATCTACGTTGAAATGTACAATGAGAATCTTGAATTCTCGAACATTTTTATCGAGTTCAGCCATCCGTCAACACTCTAAAAATCTTTGAAGGCCCAACTTTCTCACGTGTATTATATCATCAGAAAGCATGATAGTAAAATTTTCTCCGGATTCCCAAAATAAACGTTTAATCGCAGTGTTTTATCTACTATATTCTTTAGCTCTTTAGGTAGAAATCAAGATTTTTTTATTATGCTGTAAAAATGCTGACAACCATACCGACATGATGATTTAGATTTAATATCAAACCACATGCATGCCTACTCTAATAACATATTGTGTCAATATTCTCAAGTTCTCCGATGGGCAGCAAAATTCTATTTGCTTTCGTTGGTCATCAGGTATGACTCATTTTTTCTGAAGCATTTGGTGACAAGTTTAACGGAATTTTTCCATTTGAAATTCCAGTTCACATTTCGTTGAGATACCGCTGGTCCGTACTGTTAAAGTTACTGCTGGTCCGTACTGTTAAAGTTTAAGTTCATTAAAGGCAATCTCGGGCAAAGTTACTTCTATCCTTTCAAAAGGGAACTACAGGCATACCTTCACAAGATTCTAGTACCCCCCCCCCCCCCCAATGTTTCCACAAAAACCTTTAAGGGCTGTAATTGTTCCATCAAAAAGCTCCATTAGATCACGTATCGGTAATTCATTAATTCATTAATATGTAATAAGCAAATAAACCATTGTAAAGGTCGTCCAACAGAGAGCTCAATTTGTCTTATTAAACCATTTTTAGATCCTGTATTGACCACTGTTCCGTTACACGGTTGTACCTTAGAAATGTCAGCACTTTTCTCTAAAAAACTTAATATGCTAATTTTTATGCCATTTAAACTACTAGATTTGGAAGTGACATGGTCAACATTTTTAGATTCAGGCTCTAAAACTAAAGCAATATGCTCTTCTGTGATTGTTCTTTCAGCTCTCCTTTTTCCTTCCTTAATTTGAATTAAAGTCTTATCTTTTTTACTGTCGAAGTATAATCCATATTCTTCTGATGAAGAGAGTTCTTCATTATTTCTTTTCAAATCAAGACAGTTTTTACTCCTTTCCTTTCTAATTTTACTACGATCGACTATTTTAGAAGAATCGTCTTTCGTAATTATTCCTCTATCTTGCAAAGCAGCATTTATGAGGACTGAAGCTGTGACCTATCGGACACACCAGTTCTGTCACAGGCCTGTGCTTCATTTGGAATTCTAGTTCTTATTTGCGACGTTGAAGGAGAATCTTGACTTATAATTGTGCTTTTTGTTTTAAGTTGTTCATAGGCAGAAATCGTTTCTTCATTTTCGTGAGAAGAAATAGAAAAATTCAAAATATGTCCTGTATTAGAAGTAGAAAGTCTACCTGTTCCCACAACATCTTGCAGTTGAGAATTTTTAGCTCTTTCAGCTGCTCTGTCGTTCCGTTTTAATCACTTTTCAATCATTTTGCTTGCTTTTGTATCAACATTTCCAATTATCATTTTACCTAGTGTTCTTTGATACGTTAAAAATGCCCTTTCAGTTATAGGAACTTTAATTTTGCAAGAACAGAAAACAAAATCCTTGCATTTTTGTAATGAAATACCAAACAGATTTTGCTCAAGGGTCATTCCATGAAAATGTCAACCTCAGTCGAAGAAAAAAAAATACCGAAGAGAAAAAATTAGCAAAAAATAAATGAATAAATACATAAATAAAAATCATACAACATAATAAGTTTAAAAAATTGAAAATATATTGTAATTATCACTGAGATTAGCCATAATAAATAGTTTGTAGTGTGTCTATACTGCTTATTATTCGATGGTTACGTTAGTCACGTTACGTTAGTCACACTCCATCTTGAGTAAAAGTGACACTTTAGACTAAAAAAAAATTAAGATTTAATAAATGTGCTTTATGTTTTTAAAAGCCAACTTTACGCAGTTTTTAAACATGCCATTCAATTTTTAACACTTGCTTAACTTTGAGAAATTTTTGCCTCACAACATGAGCATTCATTTTCAGGGTTGCAAAAATGTTACGTTAGTCACATTGCTATTTTGGTTGAAAAAGTATCTACTGTCAGTAATTTTGTTTTAAATTCTTAGCAGAAATGATACATAGATAGGATGTACATTGTAAATTCACCATCATAACTAAAAAATATTTTTTATCCTTTAAGTTACAAGTAACACAGTTACAAAATCAGCTCTAAATGTTACGTTAGTCACTATGGAATGACCCTCAACTGATTTTCTAAAAGACACAACCTTTTTGAAAAAAAAGTATATCTTTTTGTTTTAAATTCTTTTTAACATTATGATATTTCTTATAGTATTATTTTAGCTTAGATTATATTTGTTGATCGATATAGAAGGAAGTGAACTTTTCTCCCATAAGCATTTAAGATAATTTCTTACATGGGAACACACATCTATATAAGCAGGTTCCTTTTGATTTGTTTATAAAAATTATATGCGTATATATAAATTATGTCTTATAACACCCGAATACGTATATAGAATATTATGTTTGAAGATTTCAGGAGTTCCAAACAATGGACTTCAGTCTTGTGATCGAGTCTTGGGCATTTTGAAATGCCCTAAGTAACGTGTGATAACTACATAGAAGTACTCACGTGGACGGGAAAAAATGGCTTACACGTAAAATAAACTAAAAAGAACGTTCTAACGATAGGAGTTCAGCTAACTCGAAGAAAAAAAACCGTAATTGATAGTAGCAAAATAAGTGAACGTAAACATTGGGCTGCCAGGAAGAGAACGTGCGGTGCGCAAGCGCTATGTACAGTTGTACATCACTTAAAGATCATCCTACAATTGCCAAGGTCATTCACTTATTAACTGACTATTTATTTCAAATAATAAAGTTTAGTGCCATTCATTCGTAACTTCAAATGAGAGATGTTATACTTTTATCATTTCGTTTTTGCCATATAGGTGAGAAATTAAGCAAAATACTTAAAATTCAAGGCCAGATAGGCAGATAAAGATATTTTATTTTGCTAACATTTTGCACAATAAATAAGCTTCATAAGGGGCAACTTTTCCGCACACAGGCTAAACTTATTCTGTACTTTTATTTTTTCACACCACCCTAATGTACTGTTTTTTTACAGTATAATTTGAAACTGTAAAATGCACAGTAATAAACTGTAAAACTTAGCAGTTTTACAATTTTTTACTGTAAAGTTAGAAATTTTACAGTTTATTGCCGTACAATTTAGCTGTATTATACTGTACAAACTATAGTATAATATTGGCAGCAAAGGTTCCAATTTAAAACTGTAAAATGAACTGATATAAACTGTTGAATTAGCGATTTACCGTTTATTACCGTTAAATTAGCAGTTTTACAGTTTAGTACTGGTGAAAGTAGCAATTTTACAGTTTGTAAAATTGCTACTTTGTAAAATTAGGATTTTTTACAGTTTATTGCAATAAAATTAGCTGTATTATTATGTAAAAACAGCATTCATTTTTTACAGTGTATGCGGACTTTATGATCTACACTAGTTACTAAATTTTAGATTTACATTGCTTATGCGCGTGAGAGTGACTAGATCAATTTTTTAGCGAAATTATTCCCTCATTTTTGGTACAAACTTGCTTGATCTGTTTCTTTTTTTTTTACATGTTTTATTTGCGTATGTTTGTACTCTGTTTGAAATTACGGGAGATCCGTTTTTAAGCTTTTGCATACTCGGTTATAATTTTTAGCTACAGTTTAAGTGTAGTAAAGTGTTATTGATTTTTTTAAAAGTTGCTACATACACTATTATCGTTTTATTAATCTAATTTGCGGATTAACCATAGTTTCCGTGTCAACAAATTCCACAGATAATTGGGAGTTTACTGTATTGCACTACTTGTCGTTTTTAAATTTTCTCAACCTACTGTTAACGTGTGCGCCAGTGCGTAAAGTGCAGAAGATAAGCAGTGAAAAAGTCCGAACTTAGCTTGCTTATCGCACTATACCAACGATATTATGACATCAGGTATGTGGACTACTTAATAATGAGACGCCAAGCAAAATAAATTGCAGAACTTTTGTTTTTTAGCCCTAATTAGACCATAACGTAGCTGAAGCAACGCCAAATACATGCCGTGCTGAAGGTGAAGCTTTATTGGATCACATCACTGCAACAAGGTGGTTGTTATGACGTTTATACTAATAATTATGATAGTTATGATTATTGTCACAACAATCACAATAAATATTTAACTGCGTGATAGTGAATTACTGGCTGAAAGATGGCTTAAGACAGTAGAACATGATGACTTGTAACTGCCGGTACTAATTGTAACTGCCATGTTACTAATGCTAGACTTCTGAAGTACTTTTAAAGAAAGGATTTAAGTAATTTGATGTAAAACTTTTGACCCATCTTGGCAATGTCAAATTTTAAACTAGCTGTCGTGGCCGTCACGAAACTTTCTTCTATATCTATCTTATGAATTCCAGTTACAAAATAAAATACGTACTCGCCCGAATAATTGGAAACAGCACCAATTTCCCAATTATCGTAATAACCCTGCAAATGCAGAATCAATGAGCGAAATTGGAAATCATTACAAAAGCCTTGTTTAGATTAATTGCAAACATTTTATTTGTTAGTCAAAAGAAATTGGCAACAGTTAAAAATTTCAAATCATTGAAAGTTTTCAGCTGTTTTGATAATTAAATAGCGTGAAAACGATTTTTTAATGAATTAATTTTTCGCATTGTTGACTAAGCGCAAAAATCACCCCACCCTCCCCCTGGGGCGATTGGCGCCAAAATTTATTCGATGCTTGTTTCCATATTGGGTTAGTGTTATTCCAAATTTCATTCAAATCGCAGCAATATTTCCCGAGATACAGTAGGTGCAATGACAAAATAAACACTTTTGATTGCTCCACCCCCTTTGAGATATTGACACACAAAATGAATCAGCACCTGTACTCAATAGGGTCTACCTATGGACCAATTTTCGTTTGATTCCGCCGGTTACTTCCTGAGATATAGCAATCAACCCCGCGCAGAACACGTGCGATTGCTCCACCCCCCCTTCGAGATATTGATAAACAAATTAAATCAACACCTGTACTCAGTAGGGTCTACCTATGGACCAATTTTCGTTTGATTCTGCCGGTTACTTCCTGAGATATAGCAATCACAATCGCGCAGAACACGTGCGATTGCTCCACCCCCCTTCAAGATATTGACAAACAAATTGAATCAGCACCTGTACTCAGTAGGGTCTACCTATGGACTAATTTTCGTTTAATTCCGCCGGCTACTTTCTGAGATATAGCAATCACTCCCGCGCAGATCACGTGCGATTGCTCCTCCCCCCTTGGAGGAATTCGCTAAAAAAAGTCAGGTGCACCAGTTCACATGGTGGTACATATGTGCAAAAATTTTTGTTCGATTTCATGCAGTAGTTTTTGCTCTAGCGCGGCCACAAAAACTGGTCACACACATACAGACTCACACACAGACAGACACACAGACAGACACACAGACAGACATTTTCCAAAAATGGTCGAAATGGACTCGGCGCACCTCAAAACGTGCAAATCCGTCAAAATTCGACATTCGAAAATTTTCACGAAACCAATACTTTCTTCTATATATTAGATACAGAAGAAAGTAAAAAGGCAATGTCAATTTTAATTTTTTTTTCAGAGTAGGAGAAGAGAAAGAATAGAATATTTTTGCGTTAAGTATAACTGTTACATTTCATCTGGTTGTCCAAGAAATGAAATATAAATGGTTTTTTCCAAGGAGAGTAGTGAGAATTGACGTTTTTCGGTTGTAGTGAAAATTATAGTTTCAGAAAGAAGTGCAGGTATTGAAATAAATTTTAGTTTAGATTTTCTCAGACAAAAACAAATGCAGATTAGTTTTTTGTTTCAATTACTCAAAATGTGAGCATTATTTGAAAAGACGAGGCATACAGAGTATTCTTTTAACATGTATGGAAAAAAGCTCTAGGTTGTCTTTAATATACACGTTTTTTAATGTATTTCGGATTCAAACATTTCATGCAGTTTAAAATGATATACTGACACTGAGGCAAGTCCTAATTATTTTTTATACAAAAAGTCAAAAGAAAAATCAGTTATTTTTCACACTATTCTAGTAAAATTTGATCATAAATACTACAGTTACTATAAAAAATAATTAAAATCGATTAGGAGCCATTATTTTGAAAATCGAACAAAAAGGGGAAATTTTGGCAGTGACCATTTTTGATTTTCCTCATTTTTTTAAAGTTGCGTGGGGTCTTGTCTCGTTTTCAAGAAAATAATTTTTTTTGTAGCTCATTTTAATGCTTTTTTCTCATAGTAAAATGTGTCCATCAAGTAGGTCAAATCTGCTGAAACTCTAAGTATATAGTAAAGATACATTTAAATTTGTATAAGGAAAGAGAAAAAGACTAAAAACACTTAATTTTGTCAAATTTTTTAATAATTTTTAGTTTTCTAATTGCAATTAACTCAAAAAACGTGAAATCCTGAGACTATTATTGAATGCACATACTACTAGCTTTGAAATATCGGAAAAAGTAAATTCGGTGAGGTCTCTTCAGATGTATTCTAGTGGGAAGTCACAGTGACTTCCCGAAAAATTTCATGATCGAAAAATTTTGCTGACGATTCGGCAAATTTCGAAACTATTGCAACATTGAAATTTTTCAATGATACATTTTTGTCACGTGTGCTTGATCGTATTCTGTAAAAATTTAAGTTCCAGTGCCCATGAGTATCTTATACTTCTCAAGAAGATGTTCTTAATTTGCCAAAGGAATTTCCCAATTTTACCGAATGATAAAATACAGGCCCACATGTAAAAAATAAATAAATAAATAAAATTTCTATGTTGCAGTATTGTTTCTAAAGTTGCTGAATCTTCATAAAAAATTTCCGAATATGTAATTTTTCTGGAGGTCACAGTGACCTCCTTTGATTTCCCATTGGGGAGCCTCTAAAAATACCTCACAGTATTACATTATCGAATATTTCCAGTCATTGCCAAATAGTAATATGTAAATTCAATAATTCCCCCAATAACGATTTATCGTTTTTTAATATAATATCAATAAGACGCTAAAAGTTCTAAACATGCAGACACAATTAAGTGCTGTGATTCTTTTTCACTATTACTATACACTAAAAAATTACTATACACACATACATAAATTATCACCATATATTTTAAATTTTAGCAGATCTGAACTACATACTGGACACATTTTGCTACGGGAGAACGCGTTAAAATCTGCTATATTTTTTTTTCTGTATAACTATAAGAGACCCCTGGCCGCTTTAATTTGTACGTCGTTTTACACATATGTAGGTATCATATAATATAAAAAAATAATCATAACATGTAAAAAATAAATAAATAGAAAAGTTCAATGTTGCAGTCTTGTGTCCAACTTTGCCGAATCATCAGCAAAATTTTTCGATCATGAAATTTTTCGGGAGGTCACTATGACCTCCCACTAGAATAAATCTGAAGATACCTCACCGAATTTACTTTTTCCAATATTTCAAAGCTAGTAGTATGTGCATTCAATAATAGTCTCAGGATTTCACGTTTTTTGAGTTAATTGCAATTGAAAAACTAAAAATTATAAAAAAATTTGACAAAATTAAGTGTTTTTAGTCTTTTTCTCTTTCCTTATACAAATTTAAATATATCTTAATTGTATACTTAGAGTTTCAGCAGATTTGACCTACTTGATGGACATATTTTACTATGAGAAAAAAGCATTAAAATGAGCTACAAAAAAAAATTATTTTCTTGAAAACGAGACGAGACCCCACGCAACTTTCTTTTTTACGTTATTCTACACATCTGTAGGTTCCATAATCCATGTAAGCGTTTTTTTCCCTAGAGTTGCTGTTTTGAGTTAAATGCAATCAAAAAACTGCAAATTTTGAAAATTTGAAAAATGTCCAAGTCTTTTTCTCTTTAAAGCAATGAGATATTAAACAATTTTCGTACCACATATTCTCTTCATAGTATAAAGTTTTAGGTATATGTTAAAAAAAAAAATTCGGGGGGTTTCTTTTAGGGGGAAATAACGCAGTTCAAAGTAGAGCGAAAATGGTCTAAAAACCATACTTTGCGGCCCCTTAACTGAAGAAAGAAACACACTCCAACCCAAATAACTATGGGGTCCTCGTAACTACACATTGTACAATCAATAAATGTAAACATAACCATGGGGTGGCGTTTTTGTAAAAAACTACAGCTCACTGAAATGCGTCTTTCAGCCGTTTTACCAAAAAGGCGCTGCATAATATCAAACTTTGGGAATTTTTTCCGAGCGAACAAATTTTTTTGAGGGGCTGCAAACTTCAGAATGTTCATTTCTCATGACCTACTTTGGCATATAAAAAAAATGAGGAAAATCAAAAATGGTCACTGCCACACCTTGTCCGAATTTCAAAATAATGGCTCTTAGCACCAAAAGCTTAAAGACATACAATGAAATGCATATGCTTTTGATACACTAATTGTCATCAATTGCCTACTTTTGGTTTTGTAGTATAAAATTTTAAATAATAAAACTAAAATCAAAAAGAAACTTTTACGGAAATACCTATACTTTATTGTATTGAATAAATAAATTAATGTGAATTATTTTTCATACCTAAAGGGGCGATCAAAAATGTTCTAACGGAACGTTTCTACTGTATATTATTCCAGTACACTGCAAAAAATGAACTGTTGCTTTTACTGTATAATACTGGCAGCCGAGCTTCTAATTTAAAACTGTAAAATGCATAGTAATGAACTGTAAAACTAGCAATTTTAGTTTCTTACTGTAAAGTTAGAAATTTTACAGTTTATTGCCATAACATTTAGCTGTAATATACAGTAAAAACGACAGTATAATACTGGCAGCAGAAGCTTCAGTTTAAAACTGTTAAATGTACTGTAATAAACTGTTAAATTAGTAATTTTGCAGTTTATTACTGTGAAATTAGCAATTTTAGTTTAGTACTGTAAAAGTAGAAATTTTACAGTTTAGTACTGTAAAACTAGCAATTTTTAAAGTATGACACTATAAAATTAGCTGTATTATACTGTAAAAACAACCTTCATTTTTTACAGTGTATACTCTTAAAGTTTAGCAGCGCAACAGCGATTTCGTTCGAATAATTTGAATAAAAATATTTAGATCTTGAAATGTTTCTATCATCCTTTATCAATTAGTTAAGTAGAATTTTCAATAAATAAAATTAAAAAAAAAAAGAAACCTATTTTGTACTTTTTTCTAGTAAAAAAAGCAAAAAAAAAAAAAAAAGCAATTACCAGGACATAAAATTAACTCCAGAAAAAGTCCGTTACATGACGTCTTTTATTATAATTGCTTTTCTTGAGAAAAAAAAAATAATATTGGGAAATAAAAATGGTGTTCAATATTTCTTTATTGCTAAAATGCTTTCACGATTTTCATCTTGATGCTCGTAATTATCATCAAATATTTTTTATTTTAAAAAATTCATTGCATGAGCAAAATAAATGTTTACTTATGGAATTTTATAACTAGATAAAAGATCTACCTTTAAATGGATTAGTAGTAGATTGAAATCAAATAATTAAAGTAGATAAGCACAGACAAATTTGAAACTTTTAAAATGAAATGTGCTTTTTTTATTGTTCAGCAAAATTTACTTGGTCTTTTACAAGTAATTTCGGATAGAAACACTACATTTTAAAAATGAATACAGCAAACGTTGTCATAATAAAACAACTAAGATGAGTTCTTTTGAAAAAAGATTTTTTTTACATAATTGAAAGATTAATTTATAATTTCAAGAAACGCAATAATGAAAAACGTAATTGATTTTTCTTTTCTTCAGCAAAACAAACGATTTTTCTTGATGACATTTTTCATTTTTAATTTTTGATTTGAATATACAGCAGATGTATACTTTTTTCTCTGTAGAAATTGCTCTTGAATGTATCAATTTATTGAAGATAAATAAGCATAAATTATTTTAAGGAAATTCAGAAAGAATGTATTATCGAGTAAAGACCGATGGGGGTGAGGAATAGACCTTTGCAAAAACACTAATTCGGCGAAATTTGACATTTTTAATATGCGAACGCGTATCAAAAAAAATTTAATAATTTCTATAAATGAAAGCGTGTATTTATTATTAAACATTTTTAAATTAATCATCGAGTCTGCATTGAAAAAGAATTTATAATGTATAAATTGATATACAAGAAATAAATAACTTGCTAAAAACACAAGAACAATTATATAGTTTGAGGATTATTAGAAACAATATTTATTTGATCTTTTTATGACTCCGTAACGGACATATATCAACGTCTGTTACGAAGAAATCAATATTACTAGAATCCATTTTCTGGAAATCTTGAAAACTCAATTACATTATACAGAAGTAGAGAACACATTCTTAATAAAGTTTACCAGGTGTGTAAGTATGAAACCGGAATTTCCCATACGTGGCGCTAGATGTCGATATAGTTACCGACTCATCACGTC
This sequence comes from Uloborus plumipes, assembly GCA_038373865.1. NCBI lineage: Eukaryota > Metazoa > Arthropoda > Arachnida > Araneae > Uloboridae > Uloborus > Uloborus plumipes. The sequence continues at coordinate 175,558 of JAXGGA010000188.1, read as the reverse complement.
AGCGGTGTCTTGTTGTTGTATTGATATCAGACAAAGATTTCCAACTCACAATAACACGAGTTTCATTCAGTAGCATTAGTTTATTAGAGATAAACATGTCGAGTTTTATGCCAACAAATTACAATTTGCGGACATCACTAGTTTTCTGTTTTCATCTGAAGAAAACCGCAGTCGAATCGCATCGAATGCTTGTGGAGGCGTATGGTGAGCATGCTCTCGGTAAAATACAGTGTTTCGAGTGGTTCAAACGGTTCAGAAGTGGCGATTTTGACGTGAGGAACAAAGAACGTGGAAGACCACCGAAAAAGTTTGAAGACGCATACCTGCAAGCCTTGTTGGAAGAAGACCTGGGGAAACTGTCAATACTGAACGCTACCGACAACAAATGACCAATTTGAATCGAGCTTTGAGGGCTAAACGACCAGAATACCAACAAAGACAACACAAGGTGATTTTGCTGCATGACGACGCACCAGCACATAAAGCAAAACGGGTCCAGGAAACGATAGAGTCGTTCCGTTGGGAGATTCTTTTGCATGCGGCTTACTCACCGGACCTTGCCCCATCCGATTATTACTTGTTTGCATCGATGGGACTCGCAATTGCTAAGCAGCGCTTGATTTCTCCGAATCTGTACGAAAATGGCTCGATGACTGGTTTGCCTCAAAAGATCAACAGTTCCTTTGGCGCGGAACCCACAAATTGCCAGAAAGATGGCAAAAATGTATAGATAGCGACGGACAATACTTTGAATACGGTACCTTGTATCATATCATTACAATAAACGTGTTTTTTCAGTAGAAAAATTCCGGTTTCATACTTACACACCTGGTATGAAATAAAATACGGATTTAAAAAAATTTTCTAGCTTTTGTAAGCTGTTTTATGTTTTTAAAGTGATACGTCTGTTACCGTTTGATTGCCATTACACTACAAAAAATGAGTTGTTGTTTTTACAGTATAATACTGGCAGCCGCGGTTCCAAATTAAAACTGTAAAATGTACAGTAATAAACCGTAAAACTAGGAATTTTACAGTTTCTTGCTGCAAAGTTAGCAATATTACAGTTTATTCCTTAAAATTTAGGTGTATTGTACTGTAAAAACATAATACTGGCAGCAGAGGTTCCAGTTTAAAACTATAAAATGCGAGGTTTTAAACTGTAATATTAGCAATTTTACAGTTTCTTACTATAAAGTTAGCAATATTACAGTTTATTCCTTAAAATTTAGGTGTATTGTACTGTAAAAATAACTGTATAATACTGGCGGCAGAGGTTCCAGTTTAAAACTGTAAAATGCGCGGTAATAAACTGCAAAATTTTCAATTTTACAGTTTCTTATTGTAAAATTAGCAATATTACAGTTTATTTCTTAAAAATTAGGTGTTTTCTACTGTAAAAACAACAGTATATTACTGGCGGCAGAGGTTCCAGTTTAAAACTGTAAAATGCACGGTAATAAACTGTAAAATTAGCAATTTTACAGTTTCTTATTGTAAAATTAGCAATATTACAGTTTATTTCTTAAAAATTAGGTGTTTTGTACTGTAAAAACAACAGTATATTACTGGCGGCAGAGGTTCCAGTTTAAAACTGTAAAATGCACGGTAATAAACTGTAAAATTAGCAATTTTACAGCTTAGTACTTCAAAATTATCTGCATTATGCTGTAAAAAAAACATTCATTTTTTACAGTGTAGGCCAGTTTTGCAGCAAATTTCACTAGCAGCAAACGGGACACCAAATAATCGTAACCCTGTTTATTACACCGTCATCTGCTTGGATATAAAAATGTTGAGAATGAGCCAGAAAAAGATGGAACATAAGAAAAAGAAAGTATTTTGACTTCTTTTTTTAACATGTTGTCCAAATTTGCGAAATTCGTGGGTTCCGAAAAATCCTTCTACGATGGAAAAACATGAATTTGAATTGAGTGCCAAACAAGGTTGAAAAGTGAATTATCAAAATCGAAAACACGTTCATTGGATGATTGCGTAGTTGAAAAGAAGGAAGAAAACAGTCACTGCTTATGGTTCAGCTTTTACCTTCAAATTTGAATAAGAGACACAAATTTTATTTATATTTCGTGCATTGATTAAAAAATAAATACCTTTCTGTTACTTTATTCATAAGAGACTTTTTTGTGGTTACGCATTGTCTTTAGTTATTTTTTCTGCTTTGTTCATACTGAAAAAAATTACTCTCCAACAGTTTTCCGCAGTCAAATGTACAGAATAAAGAACAATATTCCTGTTCTATTGCTTTCGGAAATACCCTTGTAAATTTGGAGAGCATTTGCAAATGAACAAGGTAAATACCAACAAACAGGGAAAAGCAAACACATTTTATCCATTTAAACTATGTAATCGGAGCAAATTCATGTCACATCGAGTTAAAACTAGGGTTCCAACCAAGTTATAATTATATAGAGCTGCTATTTCTCCAAAAGGATCAAAGATTGTTTAGAAAATTCCCCAATTACTATAAAAGCTTTAAAAGTGCGTTAAGTGTCATTAAAACGCTGTAATGTTTATAGTCGGAAATTCTTCGCATTATCTTGCCCGGGAAACATCTTTCTTCGCCTCTGATACTCCATTAGCTGTTGAAAGCTGAGAATTTCACTTGAACAAAATAGATTCTCTTGTCATCGCTTAACCGAACTTTAGGAGATAAAGAAGTCAAGCAGATTTGACAAAATATATTTCATCTATGTATTTTGGTGAAACCAAAGAAGATTCTAAGACTTCCGTTTGCTACTCTTTAAACACTTCTGATAAACATGCTGTTTTTTTTTTGTCGATTTTTTTGAATTACTACTTACTAGTATTACTGTTATTATTATTATTGCAATTATATTAATGTAAATGTAATTATTGTTATTAATATTATTATTATTACTAGTAGTAGTAGTAGTAGTAGTAGTAGTAGTAGTAGTAGTAGTAGTAGTAGTAGTAGTAGTAGTAGTAGTAGTTCAGGTCCGTCATTTAGGGGGGCAGGGGGTCAATTGCCCCCCCCTGACTTTGAGAAATCAATGTGTTTACATACAAGTGGGCATGGTTTTTGCTGATTTCCGATGAAATTGCATTGAGTTTTCACCCTTTGCCCCCCCCCCGGAATAACTTGAAATGACGTCCCTGTTGTAGTTGTAGTAGTAGTAGTAGTAGTAGTAGAAGTAGTAGTAGTAGTAGTAGCGGTCGTAGTATTGGTAGTGGTAGTAAATATTAAAAATTATTTATTTTACATACTTAGTATTTCTCTTCTTCATGTATGGGAAATTTTCTTTCATTATTATCCCAAAATACAGGGTGTCCACTCTAATCGTGGACCAATAGCTAATTTCTAAACCGTTAGAGATAAGCATATAGTTCATTTCGGAAAAAATCTCCAAATTATGAAAGGAATTTTGGGTCTATTCAATGTTTTTCAAAAAATCAAATTTTGAAAGAGTTACGAAATTTAAATTTTTATACAGCCCCCCAGTCCTATCAATCATGTTTAGTAAAACATTCTTGACACTGTAACGTTTAAAACTAAAAAAAAATCACTCTTCTACCACAAAAATTGACCGAGTTATGACGTTTTGAAAAATCAAGATTTTGAAGGATTTCGCATACGGTCCCTTGAGCGATCTCTCGATGACGTCAAGAAACAATGCAAAATCTTGATTTTTCAAAACGTCATAACTCGGTCAATTTTTGTGGTAGAACAGTGATTTTTTTTTAGTTTTAAACGTTACAGTGTCAAGAATGTTTTACTAAATATGAATGATAGGACTGGGGGGCTGTATAAAAATTTTATTTTCCTAACTCTTTCAAAATTTTATTTTTTGAAAAACATTGAATAGACCCAAAATTCCTTTCATAATTTTGAGATTTTTTCCTAAATAAACTATATGCTTATCTCTAACGGATTAGAAATTAGCTATCGGTCCACGATTGGAGTGGACACCCTGTATAACTCTCGCGTTTACCATATAAGAAAAAAAAAAGAACTTTTCTAAGGTTGTGGAGTAAGAAAATGTGTGCGTTTATGTATGTTCACTATACAAATCTACAAGCACCCGGGTAGGGTTGTGTGTATGTGAGGGGGGGGGGGGTCGAACGCCAGAAAAGTACCGATCCGTTCGAATTTCAAAAATGGCTTACAATGTCTTTTTCTACCCGAAATAATTATCGGATCTTCTCGATTTTGTTCTCATTGGGAAGCTCGCGAGAATTACCCACTAGTGGGATTTTCCTCCGAGGGTTTTGAAAACTCCTAACCTCTGACTTCACCCAGAAAAATGACACAGCATTTTCTAACTTAGCAAAAATCAATTTTAAATTGGATTTTTAAAGTCGTGTGAAATTGAACAGAGTGAAAGAAATCATTGATAAGAAAAAGGTGTTGCCATTTTTTCTTGAATATAAAATAACAAGATTCTTGCTTTCGTTTTTTGGGAGTAGGAAGGGGGGGATTTAAAACTTTTTGGCAATTTATTCAGTTTTCGAACTGCATGCCGACAAAATATCGACTCGAATCTAATCGGAACTAATCTTGACAAAACTTTTATTCTCAAGTTAGACTGTGCGAAGCAGGGCTACGCAGTTTGTTGTTGATAAAACGTGATTGTACGATGTCTCCCCCATATTTGAAATTGCTGTATTTTTGGTGAAAGTATCGGTGAAAGTTGAAGTTGCAGAAACTACAAACTTGTAAAAATGCTTTGAAAAATTAAGAGACAAGTAAGCTCAATAACTTACTTCGTATAAATATTAAAATTCACTTTTGATAAAAACTGCTTTTTCAATGTGTCGGCCTAAAAAAATGGGCTTTAAAATATGTTGCTCTCATGGATATTTAGTTATACCAAAAGATTTGCCAAAATTGTTATATATAGGGGAAGGGTGGGCATAGTGGCCACCCTAAGGAACATCAATTTTTTTTCCACCCCTAAACTTTATTAAAACATTTTATAAATCCCTTCAACATTTAGTATGGTTACTTAGGCCTGATTAAAAAATATAAACAACTAGATTTTTAAACTTTATTTGTACAAAAATTTTACTTTACCAAAAGCTGTCAAAGTGGCCACTTTGCCCCACTAGGTAGGGCAAAGTGGCCACTGCCTAAATAGATTTAGATAGTATGGAAAAAATGAAACGCATTTAGTTTCAGAACTCAGAACAATTGTATTAGGGTTTTAAACAAAAATAGGCATTACTAAAAGTATGTGAAGTTATGAAATCACTGGTATTTACATAAATCACAAATAAACTCATCGTCCTCCTCTTCGGCTCCTGTGCAGGCTTCGTGAGCCATTTGAGGCACCCAGAACATCTAATCCAGCCTTCGTTGTCCTTAGATTTCGAGTAACAATCACCACAGAAAAAACAATCGACGTTTCGAATCGAACAATCGAAGTGGCCACGGCTGTGGCCACTTTGCCCTCTAGCGCGCCATTTTCGAAAGAACAATATTTCACGTACAACCCGTTGTTGTATCTACTGTTGAGACATATGAATTCAAAGCTAGAAACATGGTGTTTTGCACCATTGATGTAAAATTTACTTCACCTAGTCCTACAATAAACTAAAGTGAAACATGTGATGCACTTACCTAACATCAGAGGGTCGAAAAAGTGAAAAATTTGCGCTATCTCCGTGAGTTTGCGTCTGAGAGGCATATAAACTATATCACAACAACAACGGCTGCCAGGCGAGTAGTTGAGTCTATTGCCTCTAAGCTGCAGCAATATATATGGAGGAATTTATATTTGCCCGCAGTAGCCACTATGCCCACCCTTCCCCTACACTACAATGGCAAAACTCATCATTTTTGTTATAATTTGATTTTTCATACTGTAGTGAAAAAGGAGCATGATTTCTGAAATGAATATCTTGTTAAAAGTATTACGCGAAGTATTTTGAAGACGTTGCATTTTATTTCAAATTTATACACTGAAGAAATGAACTGTTGGTTTTATAGTATATTACTGGCAGCCGAAAGCTGTAAATTGCACAGTAATAAACTGTAAAACTAGCAATTTTAGTTTCTTATTGTAGAAATTTTGCAGTTTATTGCCGTAAAACTTAACTCTAATATACTGATAAAAAGTACAGTGTAATACTGGCAACAAATTTTCCAGTTTAAAACTGTAAAATGAGCTGTAATAAACTGTAAAATTAGCTATTTCGCTGTTTATTACTGTAAAATTAGCAATTTTACAGTTTATTGAAGTAAAAGTAGAAATTTTAGTTTATTACTGTACAATTAACAATTTCTACAGTTTATTGCCATAAAGTTAGTTGTGCTATACTGTAAAAACAATATTTATTTTTTACAGTGTATAAACTGTAACTGAGTACATTTAAATTTAACGAAATAAATACATATAAATATATATATATATATATATATATATATATATATATATATATATATATATATATATATAAATACAAAACAGCTCAAACGAAATGCCTCAAAATTTGTGCATTAGGGATTTATTTGAATAACGAAAAAGTAGCAATTATTCATTACTCCAAGTATTACTGCAGGGACACTTGAGTGGAAGTTAATTAATTTACATCGAACGTGAGACTGGGAAAAGCGAGTAACTCGAGTGCCAGTGGCTTCACATTCAATTGATTATGCCTCCAATAAGGGCCTCTTTAAATCCAATAAAAGAATAATTAACTTTAATCAAGGGTTTGCCTTCAGAAGAACGAGTATTGGTGTGTTTAAAATGAAATAATTGGCTAAAATTCACTTCAGATTTATTTATAAAGTTGTTTACAGTGAATTCCAATTAAGGTTTCATTATTTTTACATAAAAAAAGTTGTTTTGAAAAAGTATTTTTCATATATAACGTTAAATACAAAAGCAATTTTTAATGAGCTAATTTTTTTCATAAATAAATAGAGAAAAATAAATACATGTAAAGACATAAAACTGAAACTGAAAGCTAACTATGAATAGCTTTTGAGCAGACGTGCATATTACAGTAATATTGAAAAATATGATTTTAACTGGTTTTGGAAATTCTAGGTGCTTGTGAATTGGATCAAAATCAAAAAGGATAATAGTAAGTATTTTTAGTCATACGTTAAAGTATGCATAACAAAGGAGGTTAAATATCTAAATAATAAGCTTGTATTTCTTTTCTGTCTATATGAACAAAATATTGCAATTATGTATACTTTTAGTTTTTGTTCCAAATACTAGTATAAGAACTATTGAGCTTGAAAGTACACACGGCAAAAACTGAACTGTTGTTTTTATAGTATACTACTAGCAGCTGGGATTCCAATTTAAAACAGTAAAATGCACAGTAATTAACTGTAAAACTAGCAATTTTACAGTTTCTTACTGTAAAGTTAGCAATTTTACAGTTTCTTACTGTAAAGTTAGCAATTTTACAATTTATTGCCGTCAAATTTAACTGTATTATACTGTAAAAACAACAGTACAATACTGGCAGCAGAGGTTCCACTTTAAAACTGTAAAATTAGTAAGTTTACTGTTTATCACTGTAAAATTAAGAATTTTTAGAGTTTATTACTGTAAAATTAGCAATTTTTGCAGTTTATTACTACAAAATTAGCTGTGTTATACTGTAAAAACAACATTCATTTTCTACCGTGCAGCTTTTCTTCGATTTTTTTAAAAGACCCCCTTATTGTCAAATAGGCTCTTTCTCACACATTGGGCGAAGCTTTCGCCAACTTTATAACTTGCAAGTTTGACGCGAATGTTGTGAGGCTTCCTTTTCAAGTCTATATTTGAGTGAATAGATGCTTTTAAGACTTCACTTACGCGCTCTCTAAAAGTGACCCACATGTTGTTGATTTTTAAATATTGAGTAGGGGAAGAGAAAATCTGAAAGGCAGGTCGTTATCTTTTAAAAGCATTTTTTCTTTCGCAGTGTATTAATTTCAAGGAACATATGAAGCGCATGGTAGTGAAAATGGGTATCTCCAAGGGGAAAGAAATGAATTTTGACCTTGACATCCCGAATTCAAATAAGGTTTTTCGCAATGACGAATTCCTTCGCAACCATGCAGGATATGGGCCTTACCAAGCACTTCAAACAATAAAGTGTCATTTTTAAGGTATTGTAACGAGTCCGTAGCACCTTCAACTTTCTTAAATGATCATTCCACTCTTGAGGAAATAACTATAAATTTATTTACAATTATGTACACTTATTTACAACAGGAGCAGGAAACAATTGCTAAAAAAACATCCAGCAATTAGGTAGTAAACAGTTTACTGTACTCTCAACAGTAACTCAGCACCACGTATCTAACGTGAACAGTAATTAAAAAATTACAAAAGCAAATCAAACATTAGCCCAAGCGAATAAAACGAGTCTGCCAGAAATCAAATCTGAAAACTAACTGTGTTCAAGGCAGTTGGACAGCTATTTATACTCGGAAGGATATTTCTACTACATTCTAGCCAAATTCGGAACGTACTATTCATTCACAAACTTAAATAATTCATTCAAGAAAATTCTAGTGATAAAAAGAAAAACCCACAATATTACAACTCAGAGCGAAAATGTCTTCATGCTTATTAAATTTAGGGGAAGTGCAAAAATTACAACATGTTACAGGGTCGGTATACAAATGGTAAAAGTGATATCTTCAGATACTTTTGCAACATGTCGCCAGATAAAACCAAAACTAGTGACACAGAGCGATTCCTCACCAAAAATGGTGCAAGGCAGGAAAAACAACAACTATTTACAAGATTTGTAATAGTATAATATTGGCAGCAGAGGTTCCAGTTTAAAACAGGAAAATGCACAGTAATAAATTAAACTTATTAATTTTAGAGTTTATTACTGTAAAGTAGCAGTTTATTACCACAAAATTAGCTGTATTATATCGTAAAAACAACAGTATAATACTGGCATCTGAGGTTCCAAGTTTATAACTTTAAAATGCTCAGTAATAAACTAAAATTAGCAGCTGTTAATCAAACTGTAATCAACCGTAAAATTTTACAGTTTATCACTGTAAAGCAGCAATTTTACAGTTTGTTACGATAAAATTAGCTGCATTATACTGTGAAAGCAACATTTATTTTTTAGTGTGGTGGCGAAGAAGCTAGGGCTTTTGGATGTCACGGGAGGTGATGCAGCGAGACGGCCTATTGCAGACTTCAAGTGCAATCTGTAAAAGGGACTACACGACGTCTGAGGTTCAAAAAGAAAACAAAAAGCAATTTGTTGTTTCTTAAAGATTCCATATGTGTCACTACAAAAAATATACGAGTTTCATAAATTTCACCGTTTAGTTTAAACCTTTTAGGGTACCTCTCTGGATGTCTCGGATTGTTGGTCAACCTAAGTACTGTAATGAGAAAAAAATATATATACTGTCGGCCCCGCTTAAACGAATACTGTTGGTTCCAAGAAATATTATTTGATTAAGCGGGGATCTTTAACATTGCGTCTATGGCATGGGTTCCGGGATGTTTTATTCGTATGAGCCGACTATTCGTTTATCCGTTACCCGATTAAGCGAGGACGATAGTATTAAAAAATACACCAATAATACATAAAAAATAGCTCCATTTCCTGAAAATTAGGGTAGGGGATCCATACTTTTGCAGATACACGCTTTATATGAAAAATGCTGAATAATCAAAATATCCTATTAAAATAGGAAAAAAAAGTATTTTAATCAATTAGATAAATTTACCTGTTTGGTTGATTTACTCGTTTATCGAATGTATAAATGGTTTCTTTCGTGGAATAACTATCACGATAAAAATGTCAAAGTTAAATTAAGTTTGATGTTTATATCCATTTAAAACTGAAGATATATGTTAAAGTTTACAACACCGTTACGATTGTTCAAATTAGATCAAAGATTGTCAGGGAAATTTCCTAAGCACTATAAAAGCTCTTAAACTGTGTCAAGCGTCATTCAAACGCTGTAGCTTTTATGGTCGGAAACTCTTTAAATTATCTTGTAAGGAATTCTTAAGCCCCTAGTCATCTTTCTTCCCCCAGATTCTTCAGTAACAGCTGAGTGCTGAAAGTTTTCCCCGAGTAAAATAGATTTTCTCGTGTCATCTCTTACGAGAAAATTTGCCGTATGAGGAAGTGCAGTAGAATTTGACGGTGTTGTTTTCAGGCATTTAGTTCAAATTAGAATCACTTACAGTTAAAGTTGGCAGAAAAGTTTCGTTACTTGCATATAAGTATGAATAATCTACTCATTATATTACTTATAGTTGAAATTGGCAGAAAAGTTTCGTTACTTGCATATAACTATGAATAATCTACTTATTATATCACTTATAGTTGAAATTGGTAGAAAAGTTTCGTTACTTGCATATAACTATGAATAATCTATTCATTATCCTCTACTTCGAGACAAAATGTACAATGTAAAAATATATGTTGTTTTTACAGCATCATACAGCTAATTTTACAGTAATGTTACAGTATTAAACTGTAAAATTGTTAGTTTCACAGTTTATTTCTGTAAATTTTACAGTTTAAACATGAACCCCTGCAGCAGTATTAAACTGTTGGTTTTACAGTATAATACAGCTAATTTTATGGTAATATTATAAATTTTACAGTGATAAACTGTAAAAAAGCTAGTTTTACAGCTTATTACTGTGCTTTTACAGTTTTAAACTGGAACCTCTGCTGCCAGTATCTATAAACACAACAGCTTTTTTTTTTTTTTTTGCAGTGTATCGCTTGAAACAAGTCAGTACAGTAGCAGGTGATAAGTTCTGCTTGTCATTATAACTGGTCTAGAAGAGGAATTAAATTTTCAGAGTTATTTTTTTGACGTAGAGCTCATATCGTAATGATTTCCATTTGTAAGTTGGTGTTCTGGTTATCATATTCTCCTTCGCTTTATTTAAAAAGGTTTTATTTTTACTTATTTCTGTTGCCATTTTGAATATGTGTTAAATAAAACTCTGGTTGAAGTTTTTAGCAGGGACTTTTTGGGTGGAATCCATATTTATTTCTGTTGCCGTTTTGAATATGTATTTACAATCAAAATTCTAATTGATGTTTTTAGCAGGGACCTTTTTTGGCTGCGATCCAAATACTAAAACAACTTTTTCGTCTAGAATTTTACGATTAATTTTACAGGAAGAAAGTGGTTTGGGAATAATTGATTTTGGTGAGGAATTTTAATTCTCACTTATAACTTTGAATTAAGTTTTTCTTAGTTTCTCTTTTATTCTAATCAAAGATTTTTATTTCCTTCTGTAGCCATTTTTAATATGTGTTAATGAATAAAATCCTAATACGTAATTATTTTTAGCAAACAGTTGTTTTGGCTAACATCAAAATTCAAAAACAACTTTTTCGCTTAAAATGTGATTGTTATTTTTACAAGAGACATGAGCAGTACGGAAATAATTTCTAATAGAGATTTTTTTTCCTATTTACAAATCAGAAAACAACTAATCCATTTAGAATGTTATTGTTAATTTTAGAGGAAGAATGATCAGTTTGGTGTAGTTATTCTGATGGGAAATTCTACCGTAAATTTTTCATTTGTCATTTAGGGAGAGTTAAGCATGGGTTACCTAACATTGCTTTTATTTCTGAGGAATACCGTGCAACGCCGGGAAACGAAGAAAGTAACTTTTAAAAATTGTTGTTTTATACTTTAAAATTTTCAATAGGAACACCTCAGTTATAAAGAAATGAAATTAATTTAAAATCAACTCTGTTCACCAATAGAAACCAGGAGGAGAGAAAACGCTTCCGATAGTCTGAACAATTTTTTTCTTCCGAAAAATAGGAAAGAACTAAGACATGGGACATTTTTTGGCAAATTTAACATTGATAGGGAAAACGCCAAGAGAAAGATTTTGTTTATGACAGACACGTAACTCGAAACTCTTTGCAGGGGATGCAAAAGTTTTTTTTTTTTTTTTTTTTTTATAGCGAGAACACCAATGCTTGGGATCGTCGCAGTGCCTGAATATTTTCAGCCAAACTCGCTCTTTCATTTCATTGCTTGCACTCGATGCGAAAAATGGACTGTTGTTTTTACAGTATATTCCTGGCAGCCGGTCCAATTTAAAACTGTATAGGGTTCAATTTGAAACTGTAAAATGCACAGTAATAAACTGTAAAAGTAGCAATGTTATAATTTCTTACTGTAAAGTTAGAAATTTTGCATTTTATTGCCGTAAAATTTAACTGCATTATATTGTGAAAACAACGGTATAATATTGGCAGCAGAAGTTCCAGTTTAAAACAGTAAAATGCACGGTAATAAACTGTAAAATTAGCAATTCTGCAGTTTATTACTATAAAATGAGCAATTTTACAGTTCAGTACTGTAAAAGTAGAAATTTTATGGTTTTTACAGTAAAATTAGGAATGTTTACAGTTTATTACTATAAAATTAGCTGTATTATACTATAAAAATAACATTCATTTTATACGGTGTGGGATTGCAGACACGAGTAAGACTGACTTAAGCTTCACGTTATTTACAATGTAGAAGAAGTACAGGGTGGTTATAAATTAACGTGAGGTGTTTGGAGCCCTCTAGTGCGTGAAGTACTGGGGGAAACATTGCCAAATTTGATGGCCACACAAATTAGACCATGGGATTTCGATTTCTGAAACAAAAAAATAGTTTAAAAAGTCGCCACCAGGGGAAATTTTGGAGCTGTGAAAGTGCATTACTCTGATTGTAAAAGAATTAAATGCTACTGAAAAAATATGCATCCATTTTATTTGCAAAAATGGCTTTTTTATCACAAATGTAGTTCAATATGATCACCATTGTGAAGTTGCAAGAACTGGAAACGATGCACGACATTTTCCACTGCAGCTTATGACGTATCAGAATTGATTTCACTGATTCTTAAAGTTACAATATCTTTTAAATTTACTATATCAGAAACATGTCTTTGGTACACAACACTTTTCAGTTATCCCCATAACCAAAAATCACATGAATTGAGATCGGGCGACTTTGGGAGCCATACCGGAAATTACACGGCCATCATATTAAACTTCATTTGCAAATAATATTCATTTTTTCTTTGCGAAATTGCTTTTTACAGCATTTTTTCAAATTTAATTGGCGATATTCAGAGTAATACACTGTTACAGCGCTAAATTTTCTCACGGTGGCGATTTTTAAAAGTAATTTTTTCATTTCAGGAATCAAAATCCCATGGTCTAATATGCGCATCTATGAAATTTGACCATGGCTCCACTAGATGTCGCTGTACTTACTGGCTACCACAATTTTTGAAGTCCCTACCTAAAATGAAGAAACAGCCGAGCTTCCTAATTCTGCCACTTGAGCGCTGTCTGGCTGCACTTTTCATGACATCATTGATTAGTTTTGACAGATGATGGAATTCGTTCGAAATCTTAAAAAAGGTAAGAAATTGCTGTTTTTATGGAATATTATTTGATTTTTCTTGCAATTTTTATTTGAAATAAAGTTTTTCTTTAATATTACTACTTCCAATCCTGTGGGTAATTTTATTTTATTCTGTAAATAAGTTATTTTCTAAATATCCGTTGTACAGCATAAATGTACTCTGATATTACGATGGCAGTTTTTAGAAAAAAGAAAAAGTATATTGTTTGAAGCACAGAGCATTTAAATTTAGATCTCTGTAGTATGAAGAATTGTCACTTTAATTCTTTTATTTCGCGAAGAATAAGTTATTTTAATTTGTATTTATCTCTGAACTCGGCGAATAAATTTCTGTCATAACTTTTCGTTAAAGTTCTAAACATTTCATATATTCTTAAGGATTAAAACAAAATGAAAAAAGCTTGCTATTGATCAATAGAATTCGTTACTTATTGACCTTAATCAACATTATTAAAAATTTTAATACATAAAAGAATTCTATCATGAAAAACACTGAAGAAATGGTAAATAGAATTTTATCTGTCCTTTTAAAGCTGTCTAACTTTAAAAAGCATTTGTGCAACAAGTCCTAAATTTTTTTTTAAATATGTTTTCCTTTTCTTTCTTCTTTCTCCCGAGCATACTTCTATTCTATTTTTTTCAAAGTAAGAAAATATTTTAACATTTTAAATCAACTACATTAAAAACTTTTTATACGGAAAGTTGAAACTGTTTTTTTTTTCTTTTTTGATTTCATGCTCTAAGAACTGAAATAAAACAAGTGCAAGGGAAAAATTGGCTTTTATTTCTTTTCTTCTTTTTTCCTTCCAAAAATCCATTTATCCTTTAAATATTTTCACTCTTGTGTATCAAGTCTCATTTTAGGATGTCAAGTGTTATTAAAAACCTGTGAAATGGGTTCTACAGAATACAGTCGAGTCCGCTTATTAAAATATCGGTTAAAAGAATATCCTGCTTAATACAATATATTTTCAATGTCCCAAACCGTTGCAATGCATTATTTTGATCACGAATTATAGAATATCTAATTAGAATTCTCTTGTAGCAAAATGGCTGTTTCGTTAAGCGGGCTCTACTATCATTCATTTTGAAACTTTCACTTCAAATTTAATCAGGTGGAGGGGGGAGGGTCATGGCGCAGACTGCGCCATTGAATTTTTCAGTGGAGGAGGCGTTTGGGTGAGGGGCACTCGCACTCTTGGGGATCTTTGTGGCATTTGGAGAGGAGTGCACCACTGATCTTGGGGGGGGGGGGGGTATATTTGGTTTTAATTTGTAGTAAATGGTTATTTTCGTGGAGAAACTAAGGCGAACAAACATTGTTATGATTCACCTAATAATTGCATGTATTATAGACGCATTTTTCTGCTGCAGGAATCCCCTTGGCTCAATGTATACTAAAAGAAATTTCTTGTTTCCTCAAAACTACTGTATGCAAAACATATTGCATACTATCGTTACCCACTACCGCTTAGCCTCTGGTCAAATTTGAAGGATTTTTGCTACATGCTCATTTGTCGCTACATGCATAGTTTACAAATTTTTAAACTAATTGCTACAAATATAATGTTAAATTGAAGCATAAATTTACATTTCAGAAAGTAAACTAATAAATTTGTATCGATAAACCCAGTAGAAAAATGGCATAAACAAAGTGTAATGTTTCTTATCAAACACTGGAAAATATATAATCAGCAAATTATAAGAATTTTTGTCATAAATGATCCGAGAAAATAAAATAATAGAAGGGAAAAGGTATTGCTCAAAAACAAAAAAATATTTCCGCAACTAAAAATAAATTTATCCTTTGCATCTTTGCAAATAATAAAGCTGAGCAAAATGAACAAAATCATACTGAATAAAGTAATAAATAGTTTTCAGTTAATAGAAAATGCCTTTTCAATCTGCATTAAAGTAGGAATTTCTTGTTTTGTAATTCATGCATCACAATATTGTTTTGTTGCACGAGACAGATCATACTTCAACAAAGCTAAGATGGTAAAATATCATCTCACAAATGGAGCTAAGTCAGAATTGCAAGCAATAAAGAACAGCTCTTTTACAGCGTTTTAACGCTGCAGTTTCGCCCTTGCTTTGAGCTCATCAGTCGGAATAGCTGTAGTCGAGTTGCAGATAAATTACCTCACACAGAAGCTGAGTCTATCTTCACTCTAGCTAAAAAATACTTGTAGCTAAAAATACTTTAGGGCAACAAAGAGAGGCCCGGAAACATGGTACCGCAATACTTAAAATGAGTGGAGATAATAGATTAGGGTAAAGTATGTTTTGTTACCAGTGTGAAGATGTACTCAACTTTTAGATAAGGTTGTTTGCCAGCAGTTTTGTAGCGGTGTAACCAGTGTTATCTTCAACCACTTTGTGTTTTATCTTTCATTGCTCACCGTGTGCTGATATTGTGGCTTGAAACTTCCTGCGCTCCTTATGCATAATTTTTCTGATGTGTTTACAGAGTTTAGAAGGTGGCACAGGAAAATTTGTACAAAATTTACTTTCAAACTGAAATGAAGCTATTTTTTATGTTCTGTATTCGTATAGTAAGTTAGTTCACTGTGCTCAATTTCTGCAATGTTCATTATGTTTCTGCTAAAAAAAAAGAAAATTACTTACCTTCTCTGCCTTATTATTAAATTTATTAATTCTCTCCCTCAATTTGTACATAAATATCTTTTCATGCCCGGCGACATCATTCTATTAATGGTGAGAAACTTATTACGCAGAATTTTTTAATGATATCACCATGGTTATAAAATGTTAGATCTCAATTTGTAAGTAATTTAATTTTAAACTATATGAGAGCAAATTTTTATGTTTTGTATTTTAGTCGTTTATTATCAGCTTACTGAAAATAAATTTGTTTAGATTACTAGACTTCGTAATGACTTTGGGAAAATAATAATAATAATAATAAAAGGGCCTATATAGTTTTATTTTAATATTGATCATCGTGTTCACGAGATTTTGCATCAGATCTATTTTTACGCGTTCTCGCAAGAGCTTTCTAAGGATATTGATCGCACTTCCTTCATTCTGAAAAGGAGCAAATATCATTCAACGGGAAGTGAAAGCAGTAAGTAACATCATTATTGTTAAAAAATAAAAAAATAAATAATAATAATAAATGCACAAATAAATAAGTAAAAAAAATAAAACAAATGCCAATTAATTGGCAAAAATTCATTAAGCATAGTTAGTTACATTACATATATTCTAAGCTCTTAAAGTAATTTTATTGTAAACATATTTTTTACGTTAAGCTAATTAATCGACCAAGATTGACATACAGTATAATCTGCAAAGTTGCCGACTACCGATTATTTCCGATTTATTGGTGCACCACCATTTTTAACCTCCGAAAAATAAGGTCGCTTATTAACCTGTTATAAAAAATTCGGGCCCTTTTTTCCCTATAGGCAAATTGAAAAGCTTCAATATGAATTTATGTATAATTTCGTGAACGGAAATGTAATTAAAAGTTTTTGTGTATAAAATGCATCAAATAAATAATTACTAATTGTTGTGTATCAATGTGTTTTTGTTCTATTAACACCCATGTACAGGCCCGTCATTTAGGGGGGGGGCAGGGGGGTCATTTGCTCCCCCCTGACTTTGAGAAATCAACGTATTTACATGTAAGTGGGCGTGGTTTTGTTGTTTTCTAGTGAAATTGTATTGTGTTTTTACCCTTTGCCCCCCCCCCCTGAAAAATCTTGAAATGACGTCCCTGCCCATGTATGAAAATAAACAAAAATAAATAAATAAACAAAAATATAATTTTTACTATTAAAAAATATTCCTACAATAAAACGCGGCGCTTTAAATTAAAAAAAAATCACCTCTGAATAAAAATGCGATCGAATAAAAAAACGAAATGAAAAAATAAAACATCAGTTTTTGTTTCAAACATAATCCCACACCAAAACGCGTTGAAACTGAAACTTAATCAAGCGGAAATCCTGGCGAAACACTGTCAAGCTAAAACGATGCAAAGCATTTTCAAATATATGCCAAGCGCGCCAAGGTAAGTAATTTTCAGATTCATAGCGCTAGATGGCGCTGTATCACTAAACTTTACGTGACGTAACTCAGTTTCCACAAAATTCAGCGATTGTGACGGCCAGTATAGATCTAGTGCGGCCATGATTTGACAATATTTCGCCTAGTTCTTCGCGCGCTAGATGGCTCCAAACACCTCACGTTACTTTATAACCAACCTGTAAATAAACGAAGATCACTTCATTTTGTATGATGAGCATTCTCCTTTTGAGCTGAGAAATAAAAGGCGAGTACACTGTAAAAAATGAATGTTGTTTTTACAGTATAATAAAGCTAATTTTATGGTAATAAACTGCAAAAATTGCTAATTCTACAGTACTAAACTGTAAAATTGCTAACTTTACGGTACTGAACTGTAAAATTGTTAATTTTACCGTACTAAACTGTAGAATTATTAATTTTACAGTTTATTACAGTGTATTTTAGTTTTAAATTGGAACCTGTGCTGTCAGTATGAAACTGTTGCTTTTACAGTATAATACAGTAAAATTTTACGGCTATAAACTGTAAAATTGCTTACTTTACTGTAAGGAACTGTAAAATTGCTTACTTTATAGTAAGGACCTGTAAAATTGATTACTTTGTAGCAAGGAACTGTAAAATTGCTAGTTTTACAGTTTATTACTGTGCATTTTACTGTTTTAAATTGGAAACTCGGCTGCCATATATATATATATATATATATATATATATATATATATATATACTGTAACAAGAAGTTCTGTCAAGAACTAAACGAGCCTACTTTCCCGTACATCGACATCAGCATTCTAGCATCTAATTGTTCTCCTGATTATCTGAAAATTGTGTCACACATACCTCTTTAGCACTTAAAGCTGATTTCTAAAAGCAAAATATACCCCTCCATCAGATGAAATAGACACATAAAAAGTAAATAAACGAATAAATAAAATTTTGTCGCACCTTCTAAAGAATGTAACTGTTACAGTTCTTCCGTAGAAAAATTCCTCAATTGTTTTCAAAAAAAAAAAATTAAAAGTACAAAGTACATCAAAACACATTTTATCAAAGAAAGTAAAAAAAAAGAAAAAAAAAAAAAAAACTCGTCCGTTGATAAAATGTCTCGAATTTCACTTTTAATCCGTTGCCAGTTGTTAAATATAAATAAAGAATAAAATGCTCTCGTGAATGAAACATTTTTGTTTAAAAAAAATCGTCTGCCAATAATAATAATAATAATAATAATAATTATAATTATAATAATAACAATATTCTCTACTAATAATAAAGCTGAAGGTGGGTCTGTCTTTCTTTCTTTCCTTCTGTCTGTCTGTTACGCGCGTAGCGCCAAAACCGTTCGGTCGATTTTCATGCCACTTGGCACAAAATTAGTTTGTAGCATGTAGTTTTTCACCTCGAAGCGATTTTTCGTTCTTTCCATTTCGTTCTTTTTCTGTTCGACTTCTTTGCGGAAATTCGATAAAATAGGAAAGAAATATTTCATACACATTTTCAAGTCTTATGTCATTCGAAAGCTTGAAATTTTCTGCACAAAATGAAGTTTTTTCGAAGTTTCTACGATCCTCAGGAGAGCTGTAACAATTGTTTTTAGAATCCCGGAATTCAAGGCTTACCTTCAGTAAAGCAAGCCAAACGATTCTAAAATGGTTGAGCTCTAGAATAAAATTTGTTTGAAAAGAGAGATAAAATGAATTATTTTATCAACGGAAATCAACTTTTCATGTTGTTACTATGGTTACGTGTTCATACTTATTTTTGTTTCGTTCTTTTTCCAGCGTTGCCAGACGTAGTATTTTTGATTCTACGGTAGTATTTTTTCGGCCCAAATAAGGAGCGTAGTATTTTTCTGGCAACCCTGTTTCCAATATACTAATGACTTAATTAAAAGATTTGGCGGATTTTTTTTTTTTTTTCATTTTCATAGATTTCGCATTTCAGCAACATTGATTTTGGCAACGTTTGGAAACAGTAGTATTTTGTAATATTTTTTTTAGAGGAGGCGTAGTATTTTTTTGTTCCAATTCTCTGGCAACCCTGTCTTTTTCCCGGTGAAGATGCTTTGGGACCCTGCTTGGTGCGTTTTCAAAAAGTCAACTACGCAAAATAGCCAGGGTTACCACGCTTGGCGCGCCTATCGCCCATTTAGCGAGAAAAGGGTACCTAAAGCACAGATTAACCAAATATCGTATCAATTGCGATATTGCATCGTTCTTTTTAAAGTGTTTCATTTCGGAAAATGTATTGTTTTGTTTTTTAAGCTAGGAAAGAAAACTTTCTTCTTCTTTTAAACTTTGGTAAGATTTCTGTTGGTTTCTGTTATCAACAAAATTGTTCTTATTTTCTCTTTTGGCTTATTTTTGTGCATCTCCCTTGGGGTTGCATTCGAATGTTCCAAGGGGGTGTTTTACCCCATTTATCGGGTAAATCAGTGTTTTCAATGCAAGGTGATATGAATTGGTTAACAAAAGTGATATGAATTGGCGCGACCACTTGGCGATATATCGCCAAGCTTTTGATCGCCAAGTGTTTGACGCCAATTTGGCGAATTTTTTTTTTTTTTTTTTGATTTAGGTTCAATTTGGCGCTGTTGGCGATATTTTGCGAAAAATCCACTGAATGATGTTAAAATCGACGATATTTAGGAGATTAATCATTGTAAAACATTTTTTTGCATTGTTTCGTAGCAAACTAGGGATACAAATGTTTGAATTGTTATCTTGCTCACTCCAAGCACTATTTTAGCACTTAAGGCATCTACTAAGAAATTTACACGTAAAATTAAGTAGTGTGGGGTCCATATCAGATCTTTATATCATACTTTGAAGGAATTATAGTTGAATAAAACTAAAATAGAGCATTTTTTCTGCTATATCAATTATTTTACAAATGAACTTTTAATTTTATACCACGGGCAAAGCCGTGCGGGTACCGCTAGTAATAAATAAAATAAAACAAATGAATAAATGAACAAAAAATCGTCTGTACAGTCGTCTGTCTTTTTTTTTCTGAGCCTGCATTTCCGACTTGTTTGCGGAGTCGGAGTCAGAGTCCTCACAGAAGATTATTCAGAAAAGTACTTTACAAACATTATTTGTCAAAACCATTTTCTTGCAAAGTTAGTTTGAAGGAAATCCGACTTTAAGTTCAGGATCAACATTCAACTTAAATTTCCCGTAGGCGCTAATGTTAATTTCTTTTTTCTGAACGGTTCAATATTGAACGAAAAATGGTTCAAATCAAAAAGCGAAGTATGGGAATGAGCCTCTCCGAGGTCTTTCAAACAAAAAAAAAAAGTTTATTCCATTCGGATGGTTCACTCAGAAGTTATTAGGTGGGGTAAGGTTGCTTGAACGGTTCAATGTTGAACGAAAAAATGTTCAAATTGAAAATTTAAATACGGTAATGAAGTATCCTTGCTGAGATCCTTCGAACAAAAAAAAAGTTTATTTAAATTGGACTGTTCACTCAAAAGTTATTAGGGGTGACAGCTTGCTTGAGCGGTTCAATGTTGAACGAAAAATTGTTCAAATCGGAAATGTAAATACGGGAATGAAGTATCCTTGATAAGATCTTTCGAACAAAAAAAAGTTTGTTCAAATCGGACTGTTCACTCAAAAGTTAGCATCGCGGGACAGGTTGTTTGAACGGTTCAAAGTTGAACCAAAAATTGTTCAAATCGAAAAATCAAATATGGGAATGAGCTGTACTCGCCGAGATCTTTCCAACAAAAAAAAGTTTGTCCAAATCGGAATGTTCATTCAAAAGTTATTAGGGGGGGGGGGACAGACAGACAGACCGACCGACCGACCGACACACAAATTCCCCATCTCAATACCCTACTTTCAAATTTTTAATTTTTCGATATTCATTTTACCTTTTTATTTTTTTTAACTTGGCGATATTTGTTGAACTGGACGATATTTTTAGATGCATTAAGCTACTTTTAATACTTTTTTTGTCTTTCTTTTATTTTTAACGAGAAAGTAGGCCAAAAACAGCACTTTTAGTGTATATGATTGTAAGCTCTCCGTGTTTTTTACTTCATCGACGATTTCTCAAAATGGAAATAACTCAAGCATTTAGTGAAAAACTGTGAGTGCTGTAAAGCAGGAAACAATAGGCCGCCATTGTTAAGGGATATTCGTAAGGCGAAGAATTAAATATAAGTTTACGTTTTTCTGGTACACACATTTAATAAGAAACGATTTCCTTAACAAAAGGATTTATTCTCTTTTTGGATTACCTTCCCAATAAAATAAAAGAAATTTGAGAAGAACTTTAAAAGTGGCTTAATGCATCTTAAAAATATCCTAACATGTAAAAAAAAATAAATAAATAAAATAACTGAATAAGTAATGTGGGAGCTAGCTGCCAAGCCCCCTACTTCAACTGTAACAAGCATGCGACGACGAATGCTGCGCAACTGCAACCAAAACTGCGTAGAAACAATGCGCGGAAGGAACAGAAGACAAAGGAACAGTTGGATAGTGTCGAGACTGCGGTTAAGACTGGAAAAGAAATGTTGATGAAACTTGGCTGCGGCCAAGAGCGTACTGTTAGTACAGGTACTGCGGTACCATGAACTGGAACAACTACCTATCCTCAGGACGAGTAGTCCTCATGTAAATATTTGTACATAGTTGTCTAAGTAATAAATGTGCTTTTTCAATGTTCAAGTGTTTGCATTCCCCACAGTAATGAAAAATTAAAAATTAAACAGTAGCGTTTTGAGATGGGGAAAATGTGTGTCTGTTGATCTGTCTGTCCACAAATAACTTTTGAAAGAATAGTCCAATTTAAACAAAATTTTCTTTCAATTTTGAATAGTTAAAAAACCTATCCCCGCCCCTTTTAATAAACAGTCCGATTCAAACAATATATTTTTTTTTTTGGTAAAAAATCTCGGCGAAGACATACATTTGCAGTCTTACATAGTTAAGAGAATAGTGTTTAGATTCCTGAACGTCGATGTTGGTATACGGGAAAGTGATTTCGCTTATTTCTGAACGGAACTTCTTATAAAGTACAGTCAATCCCGCTTATTAGAACATCGGTTCAAAGAATATCCCGCTTTATATAATACATTTTCAACAAACCGAGGCAGTGTACTGGTGAAATGCCTTATTTTGATCTCGGATAATGGAATATCCCGCTTATTGGAATGTTTTTTCGTGGCAAAATGGCTATTCTATTAGGCGGGCTCGATTGTAGTTTAATTTTTTTCCCAGTTCTTATGAAATGGGTGCTTCAGGTGCACAAGGAGATTCTTCCCGACTGCCTAACATCGGTTAACCCCTTTATGCCCAAGTTTCTTTTAACAATTTTTTTCCATTTTTATCTGTTTAAAACTCTTACTTGGAATGGTTTACATACATTTTAGGCTCAAAATAGTTCGCCGTTGCCATATATATTAAGTTATTTAACGTCCCGTTTATGGGATATTTTGCAGATATGTGAGCAAAATACAACCTTACTTGACTTTACTTTTGCAAGTAACATTACAGAAGGCATCTGTGATCAATTTTAATCAAATCATTTTGCAATAGTTTAATTTTATGAAAAATAAGTTCGCCAAAAAAAAAAAAAAAACTTTCTGTGGCTGCCCATGCTGGATCGTTGCTTGACTGATTTGTCTGAAAATAGCTGTCAATAAATGAACTCTGATGTCCAAATAGTGGTTCTATCTGGTTTTTTCGAGAAGAAAGACTATTTAACTTGTGAAAAACAGCTTTAGTAAAAGGATATACTGTCTAGCTGCGTTAAGCGCGCCTGGCAGTCTCGATCGCTTCCATTTGAAAAAGGGGTGATAGGATAAGGAGACGCACTTGCCGGTGATTTCGCTTCTTACTTCCTGTTGAATGTTACTTCGCATTTCTCCCCTATTTTGAGGAAATCCAAAGAGACCTCAGGCATGCGCAGATGCGAGGAAGGTTTTATGATAAAAGATTAGACAGTACCCATTACAGGTTTTTGTGTGCAGTAACTAACAAGCGTCCCGTTTTTTGGCTACTGGGCATAAATGGGTTAAAGTGCAGTTATTTTTCGACTAGTTTTAAGCTGTCACAAATTCTTACTGGGCACGGGAATTTTAGGAGCTACCTGTCTAGATTTGGCATCTTTACAATTGTGCCTTGTGAATGTGAAGTTGGAGAGCAGAACGTTGAACATGTTCTTCTGCACAGCAGTGTGAAAGCAGGCCCTAGGTCTGCCTTTCGGAAAGGGTTTAGCCAGTCTCTCTATAAGCTTGTCTCCTTTTTTCTCGGATCTTGTTAAAAAATCCGAGAATTTTTCATTGTTTTTTGATTTTGTAAATAATTTTAATTTTCAAGCAATTTTTAACTTCTACTTTTGTGCTTTATACTTACTTCTGTAAGCCTCGTGGCATACTTTGTGGAACACGAGGATCTTGTAATTTTCTTATGATAAATAAAAAAAAAGAAAAAAAAATATATATTTAATGAGTGATATTGGTGAAATAAGTAATAAATAGTAAGTGCAATCTCACTATTGAGAAATTCAAATCTTTTCCCAAAACCATACTTTTAATACAGGGTTGAAGGAATTATTTGTATCCACTCCTATCACGATCACATATTTCAGTACTGAAGCAGAATTCTATTATATTATATAGTTAGTGGTTTACTTTATCGGGCCATTTGGTTCCTCGATTTCCTTCCATAAGAACGCACTTTGAGAAGAGGTTAAGAGAGATATGAAGAACGACCAAATGCAGTTCGTACCTGTAATTCATGAATTACGACTTTCTATAGAATGTTTAGATATTTTGCAAAGCGTCCCTTTTTATATTAGGAGTTCTATCGATGCCGTTGTCTCATTTTATGCATTATATAGAATTTTGAATTTGAAATACAGTGAACTCTCACTTATGCGCCGGCCCAAGGGACCACCAAAAAAAGCGCATAAGTGAGAGAGACGTATAAGTGAACAAGCCTGCTGTGACACCCGATTAAAGATATAGTTGTTATCAAACATTTATTGACTTGATTAAATTACTATTTACAAAAATGCTATGTACAAAGAGGAAAAAGATTGGCACGCATCCTGTTGATGCGGCGGTTGTGCTCGAAGTAAAGCTTGAGGGGTCGAGACCCAGAAGAGGGATGCAGCTCGTAGCTTCCCATTGGCCAATGTCCACATGCACAGGTCGTGGTGTACACGTGATGTACACGTGAATGTGTGGGTGAGATTTTTCTCATTGGTTGGCGTTCACGTGCACAGCGCGTGGTGTGCATGTGTTGTGAACGTGATACATGGCTATGTGTGGGAAATAACTGATGGACGCTGCATACTCCCCTCCTAGCGACAGCGATTATTTATTTTTTTTTTTTTTGACGCATGAAACCAATCCGGGAAACGAACTTTACGTCCCGAACGGGTTGTTTGATGCGTAGGTTCTGTAGTGCTAGGCTGCACTACTGAAGGCTGAGGTGCTGCAGTGGGAGTAGTAACTGTAGAACATGGATCAGGTGCTGGAGGTTTCACAATGTATGCAGGTTTTAATCTGTCAATGGAGACAGAAACTACCTTACCATTGACGTCGATATCGAACACCTTGTTATTGCGTTTGATGACTCGGTAAGGACCATCATACGGTTGACGCAATGGCTGCTTGACACAATCACAACGTAAAAATACATATTCTGTGGTCAAAATCGACGATGGCACAAAAATTGGTTTGGATCCATGACGCGACATTGGTGGAGTGCGAATATGACGCATGTGCTCCTTTAATTTTTCGACAAATGTGGTGGGATCAGTAGGAGCACTACATTCGTCGAAAAAGTCCCCAGGCAGTCGAAGGGAGAAACCGTAAACAAGTTCCGCTGAGGAACAGCCTAGATCGAGCTTCGGAGCGGACCGGAGACCAAGCATCACAGTGGGGAGAACTTCCGTCCAGCGATCAGTTGCGTAACATTTAATCGCTTGCTTTAGAGGGCGGTGAAACTCTTCTATTAACCCGTTTGCGATTGGATGGTATGGAGTACTGCGGATTTTGTTAATGCCGAGAAGTTTGGATAAGGAGCGAAATAGCTCCGACTCAAATTGCCTGCCTTGATCGGTGGTTATGATCGAGGGGCAACCAAAACGCGATATCCAGGTACTGTAAAATTTCTCTGCGACTGTTGGTGCTGTCATATCTTTCATCGGTACCACTTCGGGCCATCGTGTGAAACGATCTATCATTGTAAGACAGTAGATGTATCCGTTAGACGGTGGGAGTTGACCCACGATATCCAGATGTACATGATGGAATCGACCGGACGGTTCACTGAAATTCTGAAGCGGCGACTTAATGTGGCGGTGCACTTTAGATTTCTGGCATGGAACGCAATACTTGGTCCATTTTGCAGAATCAGAAGACACCGAGGGCCAGATGAACCGCTGCCGGACGAGCTTACTAGTGCGACGAGAGCCAGGATGTGCAAGGTTATGTACACTCTCAAACACTGCTTGTCGGAATTCTTTTGGGATATAGGGGCGAGCAATTCCAGTGGAGAAATCACAGTATAATTCTGTCTCAGAATTTGGGAGTACAGTTTTTTTTAACTGTAGGGAATTATCTTTTGATAACAGTAACTTTAATTCGGGGTCACAAGCTTGTGCTTGGGATATTTGATCGTAATCAATTTTACTTGGGAGGGATATAGCGGAAATGCGGCTCATTATATCCGCTGAAATATTAGAATTCCCTGAAATATGGCGCACATCACAAGTAAATTGAGAAATGAATGATAATTGGCGAATTTGTCGAGGTGAACATTTTTCAGGTTTTTGACGAAAAGCAAATACTAGGGCTTTATGGTCAGTATACCAAATAAATTCTCTTGCTTCTAGCATGTGACGAAAATACCGAATAGAGGGATAAGCTGAAAGTAATTCTCGATCATAAGCGCTGTAATTCATTTCAGTTGGAGTTAGGCGTCGCGAAAAAAAACCAAGTGGTTGCAACTCATTATCAACAAGTTGATGTAGTGCACTGCCTATTGCGAAATCGGAAGCATCAGTATGCAATACAAGTTTTTGCAGACGGAGAAGGATGAGCTAAAAGAGTAGCATCAGCCAACAATTGTTTACATTTTTGAAATGAGGCAATAGCTGAAGTTGACCAGTTAATTACTGTATTATCTTTCTTTTTTACAGATCCTTTTAAGAAATCATGCAACAAAATTTGGGTTTCCGCTGCGTGCGGTAGAAATCTTCTGTAAAAATTCATGAGACCTAAAAATTTTCGTAACTCATGTACAGTTTCAGGTTGTTTATAATCAAGAATAGCTTGCACTTTACTAGGTAAGGGTTTAATACCTGCAGGAGTAATTAAATGACCTAGAAAATCTAATTCTGATTTACCTAACACACATTTTGATGCATTTAATTTTAAGCCATATAAAGTTAACCTCTCAAAAATCTGACGAAGATGAATTTTGTGCTCTTCAACCGACTCAGAAAAAATAAGAATATCGTCCAAATAAACATAGCAGAAAGATAAACCGCGTAACACTTCATGCATAAAGCGCATAAAAGTTTGAGAACCGTTAACTAAACCGAAACTTAATTTGGTAAATTCATAAAGGCCCCATGGGGTCGTAACTGCAGTTTTGGGGATATCAGGTTCATGAATAGGGATTTGGTGGTATGCCCTAAAAATATCTATTTTAGAAAAAATTGACTTACCATGAAGTGCATGGGAAAAATCATGAAGATAGGGAATAGGATATGAATCAAATTCTGTGACAGAATTTAATTTACGGTAATCACCCACTGGTCTAACAGATGAATCCGCTTTAGGCACACAGTGTAAAGGTGAGCTCCAAGGGCTTTTTGATGGACGAATAATTCCTTGCTCTAATAGGTATTCGAATTCACCTTTTACTTTGTCATAAATCGATGGGTGTAAACGCCGAGGTTTAGCATACACAGGCGGGCCTTTTGTTAAGATGTGATGCACTGTGGAATGTGGAATTGATTTATGCACTAAGGTGGGGTTTGTCAAATCTGGAAATTCTTTTAAGATATCCTGGAATTCACATGATTTGTCACACACTAGATGCACCGATTTTTGTAGCGTAGGTTGCACACTTCCGGAAGCACGTAAAGATGTTTCTGCGTGAATTAGACGTTCTTTCCGTAAATCAATGATGATGTTGAAATGCTTTAAGAAGTCGGCTCCAATGATGGGACAAGTTACGTCGGCTACCACAAATGTCCACGGTAAATTTAAACGTAAGCCGAGGTCTAGTTGACGATGAATCATTCCGTACGCAGGAATTTTTGTATTATTTGCTGCGTACAGCGAAAATGCTGAAGATACATTTCGTTTTTAAGGAGTTGCAGGAGGCAGTACGGAGATTTCCGAACCGCTGTCGATAAGAAATTTCTGACCAGTTTTGCGATCAAACACAAATAATCTGCTGCTGGAATTGGAGAGATTTTCCGTCATCCCAGCTATGGCGGAGTTAGGGCGTTTTTTTGGTTACTGAAATTGCAAGGCGAGGCACACTTTCTGGCATCTTGTCCGAACCGGCGATGGTAATAACACAGTCCACTGGAGTGCTGGTTATTCCTCGAAGACGAGCGCTGCCGATTATACGAACTTCTGCGGTGCGGAGAACGGGAGTTGCGGGAAAAGGTCAGCTCCTCGACTTTCCGTGTGAGCTCCGAAATTTGCCTTTCCAACTTCTCCATGGGGGATTCAGGAGTGGGCGGCGGAACACTGCTTGTCGCTGCAAAAATAGAGTGCGGCATTGCGACTTCGGCTATCTTGTCGGCGATTTTTGCTAGAGTATCAAGCGATTCTGAACTAGCGGACAAAATCGCCGAAACGTGAGGCGGCATCCTTTGCATCCAAAGGTTCTTTAGAAAATCGTCATCCAGGCGATTGGTAGAGAGCTCCTTCATTTTGCGGAGAAGCTGACTGGGACGCTGATCTCCCAGTTGGAGGTCGGACAGCAATTTTTTGATGGTTAAATTCTCAGAGTCCGCAAATTCTGATACAAGACGGTCAGCCAGGGTTTTGTACTTATCCTGTGTAGGAGGATTGAGAACGATGTTGGATACGTGAGAAAGAGTTTCTGAGTCAACGTTTGCCACTAACGCAGCGTATTTTGTTTCGTCGGATGTGATTCCACTGTACAGGAAGGCATTTTCACACTGCAATATCCATAAGCGCACATTTGCTCTCCAGAAGGGGGGAAGCTTCAACGCCACACGAGAAACTTGACCCGCGGCTGCGAGGGGTTGGTTATCCGGTGTAGTCATCTCCGAAGAAAGCGAAAGGGAGCCCCGAGAGAACGGAAACGGAGAAGAAAATCAGTCCTGTAGTTGGCGTTGACTGCTTTCGCTCTTGAAGGCGTTGAAATGATGAAAATTTGCTTTTAAATGTCCATTTAATTGCCGGGTCACCAGTGCTGTGACACCCAATTAAAGATATAGTTGTTATCAAATATTTATTGACTTGATTAAATTACTATTTACAAAAATGCTATGTACAAAGAGGAAAAAGATTGGCACGCATCCTGTTGATGCGGCGGTTGTGCTCGAAGTAAAGCTTGAGGGGTCGAGACCCAGAAGAGGGATGCAGCTCGTAGCTTCCCATTGGCCAATGTCGACATGCACAGGTCGTGGTGTACACGTGATGTACACGTGAATGTGTGGGTGAGATTTTTCTCATTGGTTGGCGTTCACGTGCACAGCGCGTGGTGTGCATGTGTTGTGAACGTGATACATGGCTATGTGTGGGAAATAACTGATGGACGCTGCAAGCCTATATTTAAGGGATAAAACGCAACATAGGTTCTAATGAGAGAATGAATAAGAATGTTTCTATACAAAATGGACACATATTACTACAGTTTGGCAATTACTGTAACGTAACTACAATGATAATAAAAAAGCAAAAATTATAGCAACAGCGGGGTCAATCGGAACAAAACTTTCCAACCGTACAAAGAAATTCTTCATAAATATACTATTGGGTATTTTTCGCCATGAATTTTTTTTTTAGAAAGGTAAGATCATAGGAAGTAGGAAAAAATACTTTTGTCAATCTGGCAACGCTACTGGCTTCTAAAGAGGGCTGCACGTTGAATGCTAGAAAACATGACATTTTCATAGACTGCAAAACTTCATATGCAAGAACAAACCTTCTTATATTTAAAAACTATGAGTGGTATGTTTCAATTATACATGTATCTGAACAACAGAATACCACATTAGAATTTACATTTTTTATAAATTGTGTCATAAAAGTGAAGAATTCTGAAAAATGACATTGGAAAAAAATTTGCGGGGTGAATCGGAACACTTAGTTCTGTTGTTCCAATTCAAACTTATTTGAAGGAAATTGTTTGAAAAATCAAGATTCTAACCCCAATTCTTCTAATCAAGACAGGGACAAGGATTTATTACTGTTTATCCCTTCTCATGAGCAACTAGATCTTAGAATGACAAAAGTTACAGATTTCAAAAGATTTTTTCTCCAGGAGACTTTTTTTTACTTAAAATAAAAGGGAGAAAGTCACATAGACTTTATGTAGTAAACGTCCAGCACACAGGCAGTGATGAATAAGCGAAAAAATCTTTCAGGACAATCCCCGAAAGCCAGAAATTTCAAAAAACTAAAGAAAAGGCAGAGTTCATCCCAGGAGATGTTATGAAAAAACTTAAGCCAAGTCACAATTGCTAGTTTTAAGGACAAGTACATATTTGTGGACGACATGAGTGACTTCCATTCATGTTAAATCTTTGCATTTCAATTCAAAAGCTTTTCTTAAAATTACTTTTCATTTTTCATAAGTTCAAAATTATTTTGAATTTTCACAAATTATAAACGTTTACTGGTACTGAAATTATACATTTATTTGACAGTAATTATCTGTTCTTATTCTCCCCCATCAATATTACTCATGTTTGTGAGACCTATTACAGATTAAATTGAAAAAAATAAAAATTTTAACAAGTGTTCCGATTGACCCCTATCAGCGGGGTGATTCGGAACACCCATAATTTGCTATATATTTTAATAATAATTGCTCAAAATCTTTTGTCTTTGCTTGGAATATCAAAAGTAAAGCAAGACCGAAGTTTTTACCCAAAAAATCAAATTAAAAAAAAATCTTTTAACTGCTTTTTTTACAATCAAAGCTGAAAAGTGTTCCGATTAACCCCATTTTACGGTACCTAAGTACAAACTCTTCCCTTTAAAACTATCCATAATAGATAATTGTCCCTCCCCGAACTCTAGTTCATGCGGAAAATGTCTTCCGTGAGCAATAAAGGCGAAAGATTAAAGAGGAAAGTGAAGAAAACTGCTAGTTTTTTAAAGAAAATAAATTAAATTTTTTACATTTTATGGAAAATTCGGCGTATAAGTGAAATATTTATCTTTAGAGCGACGCATAAACGAATGATGCTATCATTATTTTGCTATGGAATGTATACTGGGACCATTAAAAATCGTCGTATAAGTGAAAAAGGAGCATAAATGAGGCGGCGTATAAGTGAGAGTTCACTGTATTATCAGAAAGTTTTAACAATGACAATCAGATTATTATTTAAAATAATGACAGGATGGAACTTATTGTTTTATGTTTTTTTGATTTAAAAAGGCGAAAAAAAAAGTAATACTGATTCGGATTGATTAAAGGGACATGATATAGTTTAAGCAAAATGAATGAGGTTTAAACTGATTTTATGTTGTTTTATAGAATTAAACCATTAAAATAACAACGTGGATCTCTAAACAAATAAAATTTAAAATAAACTAATTGATATTAACTATAATCTAAAACAAATAAATTTACATATACTCTAATGGACTACAGAAGAATCGAAGATATATGTTTTTATAATTGAACAATCATTTTAATGGTGCTTTATTGAGTTGACTTTTCAAAAACATAATTGCTAAAAGAAAGCGATAAATTAAAAAAAAAATGACCGTGTTTTTTTTCCTAAAAATTTCATTGCCAGTAAATACAACTTTTAAAAAATAATTTTATTTCAACTACTAAAGTTAACCTTTTTTTTTCAGTTTTTGTAACGAAGTTCACAATAATTCTATTTATGAACTTCTGAAACTAATAATATTGTATATTTGTTAGTAAAACTTTCTTCTTTTAATAATATCGGAAGCTATGAATCTTACCGCGCCGAACACTTTCTTAAACTAATTTGTTGTCCCTATTAGTTGGAAATAATGCATATTTTATTTTTGGCAGAAATGTTGTGTGTAGCTTTAGGCAATGAATCATGAGCTATTTTAAGCATTTAATCCTTGGGACACATGCATTAACTTTCAGTATAAACTTTAAGCTAATTGATCAATTAACTTCTCCATTAAAATTTAGTCATAAACGTGAAATATAATCAGCATTTATTTTAAGAGGAAGAG
The DNA here is from genome assembly GCA_038373865.1 of Uloborus plumipes. Taxonomy (NCBI): domain Eukaryota; kingdom Metazoa; phylum Arthropoda; class Arachnida; order Araneae; family Uloboridae; genus Uloborus; species Uloborus plumipes. Next base: position 143,705 of record JAXGGA010000188.1, on the reverse strand, counting down.
TTACAAGTGAGGGGTTTAAATAGTTGAAGTATTAAATGAGAAAAGAGAAATTTAGTAGTTACGAAATTTAGTCGACAGGCTTTTATGGTACACTGCGAAATGTGAACTGTTTTTTTATAGTATAATACTGGCAGCCGAGGTTCCAATTAAAAACTGTAAAATGCACGGTAATAAACTGTAAAATTAGCAGATTTGAAGTTAATTACTGTAAAATTAGCAATTTTACAGTATAATACTGTAAAAATAGAAATTTCACTGTTTAATGCTGTAAAAGTAGAAATTTTACTGTTTTTTACTGTGAAATTAGCAATTTTTAGTTTATTGCTATAAAATTAGCTGTATTATATTGTAAAAACAACATTCATATTTTATAGTATATATGCTTATTTTGCTAAACGAAAAGAAATGTTTTTAACAAAGCATATTTATTGGTAGAAAATATGTGTAAAAGTTCAATGAACATTTTTAAGGATGCGGTTCTTAATCACAAGTTTTTAACAGTTAAGTGCCTATTTCACTTCGAACAGTTAAATTTGTGTTACGAAGTTATTGAATAGCTTAAAAATGAATGAATTTTCATGTAGGGGAGAGTGGTAATGAATGGGCCACTTTTTGGTTTTGAATTTTTGTAATTTTTTCTAACACTTTGTTTTAACTCTAAATTGGTGTTTTAGTTACTTTACTTATCTGACTATCTAAAAAAGTCATAAAAGTTGGATTAGCACCTGTCTATAATGAATTATAATAGAAAATAAAAATTTTGAAATTCGGCCCATTCAACCCCACCTATGGGGTTGAATGGGCCATCGAAGGTAATGAATGGGCCACTAAATGAATTCAATGAAAACATGTAGATTTAATCTTTTATTTGCTGAATATGACAAAATAAATGTGGCACTTGACATGATGATACAAAATCATACTGATTTAAAATTATATAAACATCAAAACTGATGCAATTAAAATAAAACTGATGCATACCAATTGTAGCAGAAAAATGACTAAATAATGAGATTGTAAGAAATAAATAACATCAAATATGTATATAAAAAAACAGATAATACACACTATGACTTAACAAAATTTATATATTTCAAAAATAATATTAAAAATCACTTTCAAAAACTTCATCTTCATTTTCAAACTTGTCAAAATTCAAATTTTTTTAAAAAAATTACTAGACATCGGGAATAAGAAATATCTAACTTAAGTTTACCAAGAAAGAAAATGAAATTGTTCTGTGAGGAATATAATATGAAGGAGAGAGGGGGCTTTTTCAAGCCACGCACTGCGACCAGAAGTCTATTGTACTATAGGAATATAATATAGATCTGCAAATTATATTTAGAAGTTACTACAAACCTATTTTGACGACAGTAATCTTAATCTATCTATGACAGTCAGTTGTGTTTTATATTAATGCGAAAATCCAAAGAAAAGGAAGAAAAACAATATTTAGGTGGCCCATTCATTACCATGACATAGTGGCCCATTCAGCCCCACCTATACTTTTGGAATACATTTAGGTTTTTTGAGTACATTGAATTTAGATAACATCAAAATACATCTTAAGATTAGTTTACAGATATGGAAAGACTAGCTTATACATATGCATGCAGTAAAACACTTGGTACATTTTAGCTAGGAAATGTTTTACTAAAAAGGGAAAAACTTACTTTTCAGTCAGATTCTTGACCATGCCACTCTAGTTTGAAAATGGCTCAGCGCAAACGAATGAAAATTGGATGAGTTTAGTAGAACAAACAGCTACATCTATTGGTGGCATCAAAAAAAATTTCATGCAAATACTTTTTCATATTTTGTTAGTGGCCCATTCATCACTATGGCCCATTCATTACCACTCTCCCCTATATAAATGATCAAAAGTGATAAAATTTAGCCTTTATAATCATGGAATTTAATCGTAGTGTAACAAGCTTTGTTCCTGCGATAGAGTATTCCAAAATTTGATGATACTAAAAAAAAAATAAATTCAATGAATAATTGTATCACATTGATTTTACATACAAGGTGGTTATAAATTAACAGGAGGTGTTTGGAGCCCTCTAGCTCGCGAACTACTGGGTGAAACATTGCCAAATTTCGTAAGCGTGCATATTAGACCATGGGATTTTGATTTCTGGAATAAAAATATTAGTTTGAAAAATCACCACCAGGGGGAAATTTGGCGCTGTAAAAGTGTATTACACTGAATATCGCGAATTAAACTTGAAAAGATGCTGTATAAATCAATTTCGCCAAGCAAAAATGATTGTTCTTTGCAAATGAGGTTTAATGTGATCGCCGTAGAATTTTCTATTAAAGAAAAAATCACCACGAACAAAATAGCTGTTCATTTAACCAAATAGAATGCAATAATTCGCATAAACGCTTTGCGTTTAGCGATCATCTGTATAAAATGACTGACTGTGGGAGCATTCTCATCATTCTGAGCACAGTTGCCTCTTGATGGCTTTTAACTCTGCAGGACCGCGCTTTGTTAGTGAAGCTCTACTATCAGCGTGATGAAAATGCCAATGTTACTCTTCGAGAATTTCGACGAGTGAAGCAGTTGAGAAAAGGCCCGCTGATCATAACAAATTTAAGAAACATGATTAAGCCGTTTAAAATGACTGGATCTCTAGCCCAGCAACCAGGCTAGGGGCGCCAGACGGTTAACCAGCTACAAGTTGGCGAATTTGCAAATGCTATTAGAGAACAATGCTTTGATTCTATCAAAGAAACATTTCTGATATCGCAAGTTTAAAAGATATAATAATTTTAAAAGTTAGAGAAATCCATTCTGATATGTTACGAGCTGCCGTAGAAAATGTTGTGCATCGTATGTAGTTACAAACTTACAAATTTACAATGGTGATTATATCAAACCACATTTGTGGCCAAAAAAGTCATTTTTGCAAATAAAATGGATGCATATTTTGTCAGTAACAATTAATTCTTCGATAATCAGAATAATACACTTTAACAGCGCCAAATTTCCCCCTGGTGGTGATTTTTCAAACTAATTTTTTTTATTCCAGAAATCAAAATCCCATGGTCTAATATGCATGCTCACGAAGTTTGGCAATGTTTCGCCCAGTAGTTCGCGAGCTGGAGGGCTCTAAACACCTCCTGTTAATTTATAACCACCCTGTATTTTACAGTTACAAAAGTATCAAAATTTCATTTTTCTTTATCGCGGTTTATGACTGCCATTAGGGTATGGTTTAACATGTGTCTGGTTTGCTGCCTATTGAGCAGTTAAATTATTTCCAAGTAAATTTAAAACAGTTATTAGTCTTATTATCGTTTGAGAAATAAAGTGTATTTTTGCTCTTACAAAAAGTGGGGTAAAACAGAGCTGTGGATGAGGATAAATTATTTTTAAAAATAATTAATTCATTCCATTTTAAATTACGTAAATTATAATGGAACAAAAGCTAAACTCGTCGGTATTTATATTTTGTCAAGAACAGAAAACATTCAAATTAAAAATATAGTGAACTGAAAGACTGCTGAAAATCAGTTAATTCATTTTGCTTTTATTATTTCATGTATTTTACGTTCTCATGAAACGAGGGGGGGGGGTAGTGTTAGAGCAAATTCTAATTCTTTGTCTTTCCTTAGAATTAAAAACAAATTTCTTAAGAAATTAAAAACAAATTTTTTTAGCTAAAAAACCGCAATCTTAATGAATAATTAAATTTAAAGGGACCGATTTGCTGTATGTCTTTACGTAAGGAAGATCTGAAATTTAATTTAAAAACTTTCTTTTTATTGCTGAGAAAAACATTGAGCAATTTGGATTTTAAGAAAGAAACTTTTCATAATTAAATTATCGTTTAATTAATTTGAACATTATAAAAACTATTTTTCGTAAAAGCTAATTAGATAAAATACGGCTGAAAGACAAAAATTGCTTCCTTTTCCGAGATTTGTAAAATAGAGACTCTTTTTATACGTTTTTTTTCGCAACGAATTACAAACGTTTTTCCGAAACATTCTATAACTTGGGTAGGTTTTGTAAATTAAATGAAATTTTATTTTATAACAACTTTACTCATGGGGAAGCTTTTTGTTGTACGTAGCAAATTTCCAAGCAACTATTTATAAGATTTACAAATGTGTTATTTATGATTTTATTTGCAGCTCTTGAAATTAAGATGAAGTAAAAAACTGTTTGTGGATGTCAATAAAATAATTTGCTTAATGTGTTTTAGGTGCTGTGAAAACTACTAGAGAGCCACATTTTAAGTTTTTATTTCTGGTAAGTAATATTATTTTATAACAATTTTATACTCATGGGGAGACTTTGTGTTGTACGTAGCAAATTTGAAAGCAAATATTGATAGGATTAACAAATAAATTTATTTATGATTTTATTTGCAGTCCTTGAAATTAAAAAGAAGTATAAAACTGTTTGTGGATGTCAATTAAATAATTTATTTAGTGTATTTTAAGTGCTATGAAAACTGCTAGAGACACATTTTTAATGCGCTTGTATTAGTTTCACATGTGGGTTTGTTTGTTTATTTGTTTGTATGTATGTATTTAACTCTAAATAAAAGATAAAATTCACGTTCTTCACAAACATAAAAGCAATATATTTAATATACTATTATTAATACTAAAGGCTAAACTAAATTATATGTTGATGTATTATAAGTGTTTCTGTTGTTTGTATGTAACTCTGAATAAAAGATAAAATTCACGTTCTTTGCTAATACAAGAGTAATATATTTAATGCTATTATTAATGCTAAAGGCTAAATTATATTAAATGTTGATGTATTATAAGTGCATGTAAACTTAGCTGATATTCAATAGTTTTGAAAGTCAGAGAGAAATCTGAGTATCATGAAAATATAGTTTAACCTTTTAAGTATGTTGCTTTTATATTTGTAAAGAAAATCTCTTAAAGCGTATTTTTAGTTTTTTAAACTATAGTTAAATTATTAGTTTTCATTACTGGTAAGCAATTGTTGGATATTCATTCATCTGATATGATGAATCTGATCTGATATTTGGACTTCTTTTCACTCTTTGTTCAACTATAACGACTTCTTAATGATTTTAAATAGTGTATATTTAAAGGTAATGATAAAAATAATTGCAAGAACAGATAGTTTGCGTTATACCAGAAGAAGTTGTGATGGTAAAAGTTTGGAAACCACAGCTATAAAGACATTAAAACTATAAACATATGAGTTGCTAATAGAGTTTTAAAAGGAGAAATTGTTGCTCAAACTTACCCAGAATGATCGTACATAAGATAAGAGAGAAGTGTAAGACATATTTTCAAGTATAAACTAATATATACTCATAAATAAATAGCAAAATCATAAATATTCTTTAGGAAAAAATTGCTTTCACAGACCAAACGGAATGAAAATACGTTATTATTTGCAAACAAAATTAATTCAGCAGCAGCGTTTATAGATGAATCCCAAGGCATCGTACGTCTTGCACTTAATCAAAGAGAAGTTCTTTCCCTGTTTCTTGACACATTCTGCAAATTCCGGAGATTCTTGAGCAGATAAAGAAATTCCTAGTGTGCCGAGCCCGGACGAAACTGTTGACAATACTAGATACACTCAATGCTTAATTTCTAAGCTGTTTTGTACTTGTGGTTTCTTGTCGCAAAGGAAAACCAACGTCTTTTGAAGGTTCTTTTTTCTTAGTCAGTAAACAATTGTATTTTTACCTGAAGACAACAAACAACAAACTATTTTTTTATGTACGTGTACAACGTCGCCATGCTTATTTATGTGTCTGAGCTTTTACTAGAGGCTTAGTCTTACAAAAAAAAAAGTCTCTCGAATGCCCTTCTTTTTAGTCAAAAATTATACTTTTAATTGAAGATATCGTTTAAAAAGCTATTCTACTAATTTCGTATACAACGTCATCATGCATATTTACATGTACACTGCAAAAAATGAACTGTTGTTTTTACAGTATAACACTAGCAGCCGAGGTTCTAAAAGAAAAGAAGAGAAAAAAAAGTTGAATTGGTTTATGAAAAAATCAAATTCTCGTATAACTTCTAAATTATGCCTAGTGAATATTGCTGGGGTTCTGCTAAACATGCTTTGAAAGGATGGGGAAAAAAGGATGCTGAAAATCTCTCAAGTTTAAAAACTAAGTTGTGTAACAGTTGATTAATCTAAAATGAGAGTTAAATGTACATGTTTTAAATAAAAAAATGGTTTTACCTTAAAAAAATCTTAGCAAACAGGCATGTAAAATTTAGTTATGAGTAGTATAAGGTATGAAATAAAAGAATTCTAAAAAACAACAATTTTAACGTTGATTAAAAAATCAAAATTTTGAAACCGAAGGAACAAGAAACGAAAAAATAAATAAATAAATCTTGTATATATAAAGATGACGGTGTTCGTTTGTTTGTACGTTTGTAACCGCTGGCCAGAAGCCCCCACAGCACCCACAGACCTGAAACTTGGCCCAAAAATTCGAACGTATCCCCGTGTAATGCACCTCGAAAGCCAAATTTTTAATTTCGAATTAGTTATTTTTAAATTAATTAATTAGTATCATTTTTGGTGTATCCGCTATAATTGAGGGAGGAAAACCTTCCTCCACCCCATAACATTATATATCGCTGGAAAGGGTTTTTTTTTCCTGAAAAAGGAAAGTTTTAGCACGTTTCTGTCTGTTAATTAGGGCAGGAGATATTAATTAATCAAATTTAGTCAATTTTCAAGGCATAACTCTACACAAAAATGAAATACTAGATCCATTTTCCGTACAAGCTGCTCTTTCTTCCGTGGTTTAAATTTACGTATAGAGTTAAGCCTTGAAAATTTACTAAATTTGAGTATATTTCCTGTCTTTTTGATTTATTTGGCTAATTGTTTTAAACTTTAAAAGGACTTTTAGTGCAGTTTAAAAGGTTGTGGATAAAACGGTAGGACTAGAATTTTCTATGCGATATTTTAAAAAAACTCAATGCATTTACAGCTTTTAAAATACTATGAGATTTATAGCTGCGATGCCTAATTAGTGAATTTGAGGTGTAATATAAGGATATGTTCTTAAAAATTAAAGTTTTGCTGTGGCCAATAGCTCTCACAATATTTTCAGAAAATTATAGTAATTGGCCCCCTATGATGAGAACGCTATTGATGACTCTAAATGTTTAGCAACAAAAAAATCAGATGAAGAATTTAATTTATTAAATAAGCTCATGTCTCTAAAAGACTTTCAAAATAATTTTGGAGGCGAAGTGGACAAGAATTTATCGCCGGACCTTAAACTAGGATTCATCCGATAAAAGCACCGAAATATCAGAAGGAAGTTTCAAATAACACATGACCGTTATACAAAGTTTGGCGCTTTTTTTTTCAGACTGATTTTTCTAAAAACTACTCTACCAATACTGAAATACTGACTGCAATTATAACAAATGCAAATCTGACTAATGAAGATAATGTGATAGCAGCAACAGTTGTGATAACTCCTCTGAAAACTCCTATAAATTTGTGTACGCCATCCACTTCGGTTAATCTGTGCTTTGGGTCCTTTTCTCGCCAAACACGGATTTCGGTTTTGTCGCCATAGAAACGCCATTTCTGCGTAATGTCTCTCGGAGCTTTCAACAACGCGAGACAACAAGGAAAAACGCGCCAGTTGGCCATTTTTTGAAAATGCGCCAAGCAGGGACCCAAAGCGCATTTTCACCTCTACTTCAAACAAAACAACTCATTGTAGCAAATTTATCGATGATTACAAACAAAATGCGCCAAAAAGTAGGAGAAAATTTCTTAATAGGATAGACAATTGAACCATTCTTTATAATTTCTGAGAGTTACAGAGCAGCTATTGAAAACAATGAACAAAAAAAGCAGCAAAATAAAGAAAAGAAAAGAAAACGGAATGGACAAGCAGCTGTACAGAAAGGAAATGCTTTAAAGAAGACTAAAACAAATAAAGAGAAGTCAAAAAATAGAAAAGGGACAGATGGAGAAAGATATTGAATGCTATAATGTTATAATATATTTAATGAATGGAAAATAGATTCTATTAACGATATAATACCTTCATACAATGGTATACTATATTCATGTAAAGGAATAAGATTTTCATATGTATATGAATAATCCATTATAACATTGAATGTTTACCTGGCCAATAACTGTATGGTTTCATAGCCAATAACTATGATAAGATGGCCAATTACTATCAATTTGACATTTTTGGTTTTGTGTTGACTTTTTTCTAATAATATATCTGAAAAAGTGTTTTCAGACACTATGAGTAGTAAAATACATTAATATAGTATCATATGAAGTATTTTTTATTTATGCAGAAATATTTCATTTATTTTTTATTCAAGCATACAAATACGATGTCACTAAAGTGGCAAATTACTATGCCGCTTCAACTATAATAATTTTTCTTCAGAGGGTTGGAGTGAATTTAAATTTATTCAGTGGACTTCCTTCCCATTTAAATGCACGGGCATCGCCGTGCGGGTACTGCTAGTAAATAAATAAAATAGACTCCAATATACATTAAAAAAATGAACGATTGACCTTAATTTAGTCCCGTAGGCGCATCCCCCCTAAAAGTCTCTTAAAAATTGGTGTCATCTTAAATCTCTCCAAAAACAACAGTGTTGTAAAAAAATCCCCCGCCAAGAAAACCTTTAATACTCAGCCTTAAAAAGTTATGATATCGAGTTTTCCCGCCAAGTTTGTGCCAAACTACAACTAACCTGTACGTATTGTTCTTTTAAATTGTTTTCAGTCCTGCCAGGCGGGAAGTTTTTACTCATTAAGCAACCACCTCACAAGACAAAACTTCCCGCCTGGCAGGACTGAAAACAATTTAAAAGAACAATACATACTGGTTAGTTGTAGTTTGGCACAAACTTGGCGGGAAAACTCGATATCATAACTTTTTAAGGCTGAGTATTAAAGGTTTTCTTGGCGGGGGATTTTTTTACAACACTGTTGTTTTTGGAGAGATATCACATGTTTTTGCATTGATATTATTTCTTTGCCTGTTTTTTTTTTCTCTTCAAGATTTACTTTGCATATTTTTTTTCCCTTCAACATTTTTCTTGGCGGTCAGACATATGTGGTTTTCTTGGCGGCATGCATTTGGTGCAAAAGTTCAAGGATCTTCTTCAGTCTAGGATAAATTTGAAATCAATCACAAATGAATTTGAAATCAATGTACCACCCGAACCGACGCAAAACAAAGCTAGTTGCTAACAATACTACGATTAAATTAAAAGTTTAAAAAAAAACCCCAACCCTTACTGCCGATCTCATATTAAAATGAACTAACTTGAAGATCCCTTTTAAAAGCCTTATGCAATAAAATCAATTACAAATATTTTATTTGTTAACAAATAGAAACTGGCAACAGATGAAATTATAAATCATTGAGTTTTCTTTCCTCGTGGCCCAACAATGAAAACATAAATGCTCAGATGTTGAACAGAGCTAGTAGATAGAAATCGGACCAATTTTAAGCATTAATAACTCCGGGGTGCGGTGACCCCGGGGGGTAAATTTTGGGAAAATGTCCTCAATGTCTCATCGAGAATATTCATACCAAAAATCAACACTAAAGACCCCCGGGGAGAAAAGATACGGAAAATAAAAACGAGGGGGAAGGGGGTGGGGGGTCGAAAAACCCCCTATGCCGAGCTTTGGGACAAAATAAATGTGGGTGCAAAAGCAGAGCTCAATCCGAGTTACCGTTTAGTCTGGACCCCTGTCAAACAATTTTTAAAAAGTGCGAAAAATAGCGATTTTATAACATATATCACCCCTCCCCCTGAGGGTCCTGGATGTTTTGCTTTAGTATGTGCCGTTAGGTGCCGCTGGAGATTGAGTATACCAAAAACGAACTCTAGGGATCTTCATGGGGCTGAGATACAGAGGGGTGAAAACCCCGGTTTGGTTACTCGCGTAAACAGTCCTTGGTCGCTCTTTTACATTTTTCTTGGCGAAGGAAATTTCTTGGCGGCTTGTGTTTGGTTTTCTTGGCGGGGCGGGACGCTCCCGCGTCCCGTGATATGGGAATACACGCTCAGTTTTCAAAGACATACAGACTCACTTTTATGCTACGCGACGACACGGTTAAGAATAATGAACAGGCTAGTATTGAATGATCGTAATATCTTCATAGCTCTCTTGATATAATTGAATATCACTTACGAAGATTACGATCATAACAAAGAGGGAAAAGAAATATAAGTTACTAAATGAAAGAGGAGATGACATGGACATGGTTTTAATAGGTCTGAAAGGTCAGTTGGAATATCTAAAATTGTATACCTTATAATTTATACTTCCATGCTTGTGAGGAAATGTCAATTTGGGAAATTTTTAACATATTGCGTACTTATTTAAGCCCTGACAACATATTCTACAAAGTAAAACTTCAGTAGTCTAATTCTACAATTATCACTTTCTTATAATTAGAATGGAATCAACAGCAATTTTATCGTCGTTACGTCTAGATACCGTGTCTTACAACTCAGATTTCAACCTTACGTACATTTAAATTTAAATTATACTGAAATTCCTAGGGGCGTTTTTACATCTGAAAATATTTTAACAAAACTTACTTTACACACTAAAAGTTTTCTTTTTTGTATTCTTGTTTCGTTTGCGAACGATGCATTTTTTTTTGAAATAAATTTCGGAAACGAAATAAAACAGAAAGGCAACGATGCGCATTAGATAATTTTACGTTAAGTTCAGATTTACTTTGCTTCTTTCAATAACTTTGCATGTTATAAAGACAAAAACTACATAAATATTTTACATTTATCGCTAAACTTTCACTTTAATCTTTAAGTATTCTGTTTCAGAAATAGTTTAATAAATTCCTTAGCAGATAATTAGTAGAACTCACTTAGAAACGGTATCTGGACGTATGGCTGATTATAAGATAGTAGTAATTGTAGGATTAGACAACAAAAGTTTTACTTCGTAGAATATGATGACAGTGCTTGAATAGGTAGGTAATACGTCAAAATTTTCCCAAATTGACATTTCCTTACAAACAGATTATTTCATTTCATATTCACAGAGTGTTAAGTTTCTCTCTTTCGTATACAGAATGCTCACTTCGGATAAGTTAAGATTAATTTTGTCAGTCAAAGAATAAAACATTTTCGCTGAATTTTTTGACAAGCGTTAAAATTATTTTCTGCCGAATGATTTGTGGATTGAAGTAGGAAATTTTTAAATCGCGCGTGTGAGTTATATGTGTAATTATTACGTGTTCAAATCTTTAGGAGGTAAAATAACTTTTGTTTTTTTCGGTTTTAAGATGTAATTATTTGGTGAATATTTTTAGAACACTTTATAAAACTGTACCGAGGGTTTATGATCTGTAGGAATTCTTAGTTTGTTTCCTTAAAATTGTTATTTCTTATGATGTTAATAAATTCTGAAGAGTGTTAAAGTTTTTTTGTTGAAGCTTTGACTCTTCATTAGCATTTTTGGAAATTACGGCAAGCAAATTTGTGTTATCTGTTCAGTGTGTTATAAATCATTATATTTTTCACAGACTTAGAGTTTAATTTTCCTACATTTTTAAGACAGAAACGCAGTTCAAACATTTACTCTTCGGGATTTTTTTTCAGCTCAGAGTTTATTAGCCTTTGAAAATTATGCTTTATGAAGAATATGTAACGAAAAACTGAGATTTATTTTGAAATTTTAACTTTTGCAAAGGCCTTAGAAATGTTTAAAACTTTGGATTTCATATAAAAACAACTGAATGTATATTTAAGGTAGTACAACTTATCTTTTTTAATATTACAACCATACAAAATGAGTCCTATAAGGAATAACACGACTTCAAAAATTACAGTAAAAATTTATTACAAAGCTGCGTGGTTTCTATACTGCGGTTTATAGGTGCGACATTGAATACGAAACATCGAAGTTAGAAATTAATACTTAGATGGTATTGATACATCGACCAAGAAAGATCAATGTTTTCAAACAATGGTTTCAAAGCTAGGGATTCACCGATAAGCAAATTGACCGATTACCGATTAATCGGTTGTTGATAATAGGCCGATTAATCGACTGGGCCGATTAATGATAATTTAGATTATTTTCCTACTACCAATTTTACCATCACTTATTTTTCTCTCTTATACAATTCCAAGTTTAGAAATAGTAAGTGATTTATTTCTTGAGAGAAGATTTTTTCCCATTTTCCTAGTTTTCACAAAATAATTTCAATATTTTATCAAATTTCTTAGAACCAATTTTCATATTATTGTCAATAATATTATTAACACATTGTTAGTTACGTTAATTGGACATAAAAATTCAAAAAAGGGGTGGGGGAGTCTGTGGTGAGCACTCCAATTTAGGAGTACTTTCAATCTAAATTACCTAAAAGCACTGTGCTTAGGAGAAAACTATCGCCACATGAAAAATGTGTAGCAACATTGTCTATGTGTTTGTATATCTATTCAAAGTAGGAGACTTAATTAAAAAAACTTTATATCAACTGTGAGGATTACTATTACTTGTTAGTAAAATTATTCATCATAGTTTCTTAGTGAAGGTATACTTTAAAGAATAATATTTGACAAATATATTTTCTGCCGATTAATCGGCCAGATTTTGCCGATTATTAATAATCGGTAAAGTGGCCAATTATCGCCGATTAATCGGTACTGCTGATTAATCGGTGCATCCTTAATTAAAGCCATTAAAAAAGAACCTTTAAAAAACTCAAGCGAAAAACAAAAATCACTGTTGGTACTGTCTGATCTTAAGTAAAATCTTCTGCGTATTTCTGTCAGGTCTTCCGTGATCTTACCAAAATAGGGATGCTAGGTAAGATAACAATAAAGGGGAAGAATGATAAGAAGCATTTTGCACCGTATCAAACAACGTGGAACGATGCTAATTTCAAACACATAGTTTAGTTGAAGATGTCAAAAGGATACAGCAAATGCAAGTTTTAATTTGAAAACTTCGGAGAGTTATCACCCACAACCATTCTACCCTTTTTTAAGTGGAACTGTTTGCGAGCGCTAGGCGCGGTTTTCATGGACGAACAGAACTGAAAAGCATCAACATAATAAATCGCACGCTGCTTAGTAACGGTTGGAATTTACTGAAAAATAAGCCCTAATAGTTTCAAAAATGAAATTGGATATAAATTCTTTAAATAACATTATTATTATTATTATTTTGGTTTGCATGAAAGGAGAGGCATATTTCGTGGTTTAAAATCAATTTTAGATGTTTAAAAGTTATCTTCAACATAACTTGCGGAAAGAAAATATTGATATAAAGCTGGAAAATCGGTGTTGATATACAGGAGGGTAGGCTCGTTCAGTTCTAGACGGAACTTATTGTTTTCTTTCACGGAATATAGACTAAAAATGGTTAATGAATGAAACTTTAAGATTCTCTGAACCGTCTCTTTAGTTCCATTTTGACAGAAAAGAGCATAAACCACTCAAAAGTACTTCACGAAATTTTTGAACGACCCCAAAATCAGTTTCTATCCACTTTTTTTCGGTTATCTTTAAAATAAAAATATTCCGAGTTTTTTGAATAACACTGCCATCAATATATTTCTTTCAACATTAGTAAATCTGCCGAGATCAGTTACGTCCCGTTGAAATGCACGTCTGAAAAACTGCATTTCATTTTACGCGTTGAATATTCATTCAAAATGCAAATGTCGGCTCTCCACCAGTCATTAAGATGAGAAGTGGAAAAAAAAAAAGCAGAACTCCAAAGTCACATTTTTCTCGTGGTTCAGAAAGCAGCAAAAAAAAAAAAAAAAAAGAGCGTATACTTTTATTTCCTATTCTGCAAGGATCATTACTTTTCCAATCTGAATTTTGCAGCTGCAGAAAGAACCGAGGTATGAAGTTTTTTCTCTCCAAGTTTCATATCTGGGGCAAGTGCAAAAATGCTATCACGAAACAATGTTTTCTCATAGCGGTTTAGATAATACTATTTTTAACATTAAACTCCGTTCGTATATGAGGACTGTAGAAATATAAAAATAAGAAAAAAATATTATTTTGCATATAAATGTAAAAGGTAATTAAACAACATACGAGATGCATAAATTTTCAAAAAAATGCAGGTGCAGTTTTAGGGGGTACAAGATTTTTTTTTTCAATGCAAAAGAAGTTTTGATTAAGACACGCGATTAAAATTTTCAATTATAGCTGTACAATGTACAACAATGCAAATTATTTTGGAAATATTTAAATTGGATTGAAAACTTTAAGAATAAATTTCAAGTTAAACGTCTTTTAAACTTGGAAAATTAATTCATTGCAAATGTAAATTTTCAAATAGACGTTGTTCATAGGTGATAAACTGTATGGGATTGTTATGAAATGGTCAAAATTTACCTGCAGTCCTTGCCGTGTGATTCTTGGTAAAAATCGATTATTTGTGAATAATTCCTAATGATTCTTCGCGATCATTCAAATACCATTTTATTATATCCCCGATATCTGTCAAAATTTTTAATTTATCGACCTGATTCTTCTTTCACTTGCCCCTTCTAAAAGGCAAAAAAGTTTTAAAAGTAAAAAACTATCATCTTTTGCGTAAGTAGTGAGAAATTTATAGCTTTAAACGTACTGTTTCTCTCAGTATACTGTTTCTCTTGCACGTTGTCAAAATTTCTAAAAATATATTAAGATTTGGCGAAAAACTATGCGTTTTGAGCAAAAACTTTTGATTAAAACTGATAGTTTTTAACGAAATGTTTATAACTTCGTGAATATAATTAATACTTTCACGAAAGTTTTCAGTTGAAGCACCTTTTATGTGAGAGAAGCTACACAGAAATTAGTCTCTTGTTTTTCTAGCAATTCTTAAAAATGTGAATTTTGAAGGACTCGATACTTTTAGTAAATATGTATAGAGAACAATCTAATGGCATTTATATTATTAATATTAAGCTAAGGGCTAATTAAATATTTCCTTTTCATAAAAATCTTTCTTAGTTTACAACTTCGATAACGCCAGTTTATCATTTGAGTTCAACTATAGTTGTACATCACTGCAACTTGTTTTGACAATACTTGAATTGTGTTGCAAACATTTGTTTAAGTAGCTTCCAAATATCCTTTTAATTTAAAATTGATATTGTCCGACTGAATTTGAGCTTTTGTATAATTAGACTAGGGTAGAACACAACTTCGTAATTGAGAAATACACATGTAACTGATTATCAGTTGGAAGCAATTCACTTAAGTAAGTAATCATTGCTAATGAGCTCTGATTAATTGTCCAGAATCCAGCCCAACGCTAGCTCAGTAGCGATATCAGTGCTTTACTGTTAGTTACTGATTGTAACATGTTATTTAACATTGATAATGTCAACTGAATTGTTCTCTGTACTATCTTTCTAGAAAATGTCTATTTTGTAACATGAAAATGAAAATACGCTAGCCATCTCTTTATTAAGAACCAGCAATTTTAGTGTAATTTTTCTTATACTTGTGATTCTTTGTTGCAATTGATAGTGCTTAAAAAGCTAAAGTTTCTTGCATTTGCATTTCCGTGAAGTATAGGCCAAAAAATTTTTCTTTGAACTTATAGTAGAAACTTCAGCACTTAGTGGACTAAAGCTATTAAAGACCCTTATGTTTTGTAACACTATAAGAAAAGAGTAACAAGATATAAAAATCGATAAAAAAATAAATCATTCTTTAGAGAAGTAGTTATGTAGAGCATTAAATATTATTGTATCAGCAGGGGTGTAATCTTTCTTATAGTTATTGTTGTGCGCTTTTTTTACTTTACTTTTCTGAAATGAAAAAAAAAAAAAGGTTGTAATATAGTCAATAAATAGCTAACATTGTTTCGGGAATAAAATTTAACTGAAAAGATATCAACTAAGTACCTTATTATTTACTATGTATTTTTTACTTTTTTTCTTTTTTTATTATTTTTTTAGCCGGTTCAATGTTTTTTTAATTAAAAATATAGCTCAGTTCTTAACATTATTTTTATTGGTTACTCTTGTTCTTTTTTTGTTTTAAAAATGTCCAATCGTGAAAAAGTAGCCTCTTAATACTATTCAAGAATACTGCGATAACGAAACTGAAAGAAAAACCACAAGTATATTTAAAACGCGAACAAATAGAGGTACTTTCAGAACACTTTCAAGCAACAAAATATATCTTCACGCATTAAAATAATATACATCTTGTGAAGGAAGGAGGGAAATGATAACGTTAGATTACTTTTAAGGAGAGCAGCTACAATTTTGAAAACTCTTAAAACAATTAAAAGGAAATTTATTGAAGTAGTTCTGCAATTAGGTCCTACAAAATTTCACGATAAAACAAATGAATCATACACTGCGTAATAATAGCGCAAGTAAAATCTCTTAATGGATACATGTATTCGCTTTAAAACGCTACTTAAACCACTTGTAAATGTAAAGCAGGATAAAGGCGGGAGAAAGAGTAGCAAACAGAAATAAGATGCTTTAAAATGGTTCCAAATGGATAATTACAGTCTAAGGCGTAGAGAAATGTGCTTATTTCAGTTCTCGTGTAACAGACGATTTTTATTTTATTGCGAAATTACTCGTAGTTATTTTATATGAACATAAGGTTAGAGTATTTTTTATTGAAAACTGAGACATTTTAAAGATTGTTATATTTCTTTCTTTCTTTCCTCTCTTTTTTTTTCGAAGTCATAAAAGTAAAATGAGATAAATTTTACTGATTGTTTTGAAACATAATACTGTTTTAAATCCTTGGTTAAACAAAGAATATATTTCTCATAAAATTCTGAATTTACTTTTTTACGATCAATATTTTTCCCACAGTATATTTTACATTTTGCCGACAGATTGGTGTAATAGTTAAGACGCTGGCCTCTCACGCCCAAAGGCGCGGGATCAAACCCGACTCCAGTGGGTGGATTTTCATGAGGCAGAAAATCGATAGCATAAATGTCGTATGATTATGTAGCATGTAAAAGATCCTTCGAGTACTTGTTTGGCTTATAGTATCTGTTGGCAAAATTATATTCCTAGTACAGTTTCGCATCGAATAGAGTCCATGTGCCTCCATCTAGGGGGAAACTGGGCGTCAAAATTCTCGTGGCAATGGCATACTGCCGATGGTGGTGCCACACGGAAGAGTGGATGCCGGTCTTAGGGAGAGTACAAGGTCTGCAAATGGCAAGAAGCTAAACGCAGTCCCATTTGAAACAAACAATATTTTACATTTTAGGTTCCTGTTGGCAAAAGCAAGCGAACGAAACAAAGTTACAAAATACATCGCATTCACAAGAAAATTATAATGAACTAAACGGTCAATTGTTAGCTCCGATTTATGTGCCTCAAGTTGAGATAATGATACACTACAACTGCAGTTTTTTAAAATTTACTAATATATCCGTAGGACTTCTAAATCGTAATATTTAAGAATGAGCGGCGTACGACAGCAGTTTCTTAATTTTAATGCCATAGATTGTTATAATTGGTTACTTTTAAATGAGCGTATCAAGTTTAGAAATTTTGCGTGGTCTCCAAGGAAACCGTACGAAAGAAAACAGCTCCAATCTTTTTTTCTGAACCGCTATTGAGGCATTTTATTTATTTTATGCTTATCGATTTAGACTTACGCTTTTATGCCCAATCATCATATCTCAGTTATTATTAATGGGGGAGTTTCCTAAATTTCAAAATTATTTTTTTCTGAAGGAACGTACTTCAAAACATAGGAATTGACCTTTTTTTTTATTTTTTGACACAGTTATATATTTTTTATGAATTATTTTAACCGGTGAGCAGATGCTATTCCGAAAAAAAAAAAAAAAAAAACCATCTGCGCATGACGTCAGTGGTGCACGTAAGCGCTAAATCTAATTGGTTGTCGTGAGATGTCGAAGGTCGTGACGTCACCGATTCCTGCGATTGAACAACTCAAGTCAAGCAAAATGGTGTTAAAATAGGCGTTAGATGAGAGCTGTTAGGTGCATCACTGACGTCACAAAAACCACTCCCCGTTTTCAAGGTAGGGTATTTAAAAATAATAATAATAAAAAAACTGTTGGGAAAATTAAAGTATTTTCCGGACCCATGTGATTTTTTCATATTATTCTATCAATTTCAGTAACAAAAAGTAGAACTTTTGACTGAAGGAAACTCCCCTATTGTATTCTAATAAATCTAGTGCTAAATAGTTTGTTTCAGCAAGACCTACCATCATGAGTAACCGTTATATAAATACATCAAAAAGTATTTCATTAACGTTGATTGAATAATAGTTTACGCACAAAGCAATTTGAATCGTTTGCAATCAGCCGTTGTTGCAGAAAAATGTGGGGAAAAGTGTACAGGGCAGTAACTATGATAATCAAGTGCGGAGAGCGGGAAATTTTTATTTCTTTCATACGCCTCTCTCGTTGCACAAAGCACAGTTACATTCATACAGTGAGAATAGAACTTGATCTTACGATGGGGTCATATTTCTGCCTAAGGACAAAACCATTTGTTTGACAAGCGCAGCGGTCTATCTATCAGCCAAGAGCACACATTTTATCCAACACGAACTCTCTCTATCTTTATCACTATGCGGCGAGAAAAATGCCCGTTGCAGACCCTCTTCACTACCGCTTTCTCTTCATGTTGGCAAAAAGATTTTGTGCTGTAGATAAAGGTACACGAACTCTAGGGTATATTAAGGCTCCTATATAGACGAGCCGACGCATCAAGAGTAAGTTTGACCACTTTGGATCCAGCGCGTGTTTGAGGGTTGTCTTTTCTGGCGAGTTATCGCTTTTTGGTAACTTTTCACGTGATTGAGCTTGGCAATGTCCTGAAACTTTGTTTTGGTAACCCTAGCTCCGCAACAATGAAAAATGAAAGTAAAAGTAAATGAGTTGGATCCAAAGTGGTGAAACTTAAGCTTGATGCGTCGGCCTGTCTATATAACGGCTCTAGGGTATATATTATCTCAATGGTTCTATAATTAAGCATTCATTTATCACACTGGCATGATCATCATTTGGTTAGCACGTACGCACTAGGAGAATATATACAAGTACTAAGATTTAAAAAAAAGACTTTGATTGCCGACCTCATATTACAATGAACTTCACTCGTCAGAAAGTATTTTAAATTTAAATATTTGATCGCTTTTGAGAGGGCACGGTTAACACAGAAAAGGAAAAATACTCCTTACTAGCAAAATTTGCTAGTCGTAAAAGCAGCATAAAGAGGGAAAATTGAAAAGTCTTCTAAAATCCTTATACTGAAATCAATTACGAGTATTTTAATTGTCCATGAATAGAAACTGGAAACGGATGAACATTTTAAATCATTGAGTTTTCTTTCATCGTCGGCCAACAATGACATTGGTTGCCAATTGTGTAAATTTAAGACTTAGCCACATTTGCTAAAAAACGTTTTAATTCGAATTCTATATTGAATCATGGAAGTTCGAAACGCAGTCTTTCAGACGCCGAAGCATTTCCTCTTTTTTTGGTACAATTGTTTTAAATTTTCAAGTATGTTTTTACTTCAAAAATCCCAAAAATCGTTTTAAAGGTTTTTAACGAAATTCTTTATTTATTAAAGTCATTCAAAGACGAGACCTAGCTAAGAACACTCTAGATCGACTCTCCTTTAAAAAAAAAAAACAACTCAAAATCAGTCCATCCGTTTAGGCGCTAGATACACAGATCAAAAAATACACAGATATATAGACACGTCAAACTTATAACCTTCTTCCTTGTTGCGTCGGGAGTTAAAAATTGTGGAAGGAAGATAACAAAAGCATGAAAGTTTATTATTCTTGTTGGGTTTCAGCATTTTAACATAATTTAATTTAATTTGCATTGAAATAAAAATAAAAGCAATTTGTTTAAGTTTATAGTATTGCTTCTCTAAAGGAGCTTTTTTATCGCTTTTCTCAGTTTATTTTTTAAAAAACATTATCAAACCAGGGTACCAAATCTCATGAAAACGTACTTTATATTCGTATTCCTTTTAATATGTTGTATGAAATTCTTGTATACAGGAATTGCTTTGAGCCTGCAATTGAAGGGAAAAAAATCGTAGGTAATTTAAGAAAAAAGACTAGATTAAAAAAAAATCTTCTATGATTAATAAAAGCTATTCAAAAGACCAGAAAGTCCAATTCATCGAACTATATCAGTTCTATTTAATTAAATAAAAAACTCATACTCTTGGTTAATTCTATTTTTTTCTGAACTGAGTCTAAGCTATCCATAAATTTTGTTCTCTACAGAAGCATATCCAGTTTCTAATCCACTAATTATGATTCTTACAATACAAATAAAACTATTCAAAAACGAAATTAACAATAGAAGCATGCCAAAGCATTGTCGAAAGCAAAAAGAAATATATTTCTATACTTGATAGTAAAATATGTCTTTTTGATGTCATTTGCATTATCGTAAAAGAATTGTTCATTATAATGCTATTGAAAATTGGAGGGGGAAAATGATAATGTTGTTTTATTTTTTGTTAAGCTTAAGACCAAAAACAAAGCAAAAGTTAAATTAATAAGCAGCTCTAATCTTGTTATATTAATTTTCAATGAAATTCATTATTACCAGTACTTAAGAATTTGCACCTGAGCCAGTTAAGTGTACTTAAAAAAATTTCGAATATCAAAAAAATCTCTTGTGAGGCAAGGCTCATTACACAATTAAGGATTAGTTTAAAATTTTGCTATCCACCAATCTCTTACTCTTCATATATGAAACTTATCTTTTGTTTGGAACAAAATTATAAGATTTTCCATTAATTTTTTTCTATCTTAACAACATGATTATAGTTTATGCATGATTTTTTGGGTTCCAAATAAAGAAAGTTTGTTCAGGAACAATATATATATATTTAACAAGGAAAATGATTGCAAAATGCAAAAAAAAAAAAAAAAAAAAAAAAAAAAAAAAAAAAAAAAAAGGCATATCTGAATTTTACTTCAAATTGATGCATTTTTACTAATTGTCACTACCCAAACGACGAACAACGTGTCTTTGTAGAAAAAAATACAGCGTTAAGGAGGCACAAATAAGCAGTGATACTGCAGACACGTGTTTCGGGGCTACAAGGAATCCCTTTTTCAATGCAAGAAGTGTTCTTTATTTCTGTTTCTTTATACACTGGCGGAAAAAAAATTCCAACAACAAGAAAAAATTACTGTAGAGTAATGAAATTTGGGTAATGCAATTGTCTAGTTAACGTGTTTAATTGATTAAATGTACAAAATCACTGGCTAATTTAAGCTCAAGAAAATGCTGTGCAAATGTGAAAGTATGTTAATTTAATAGAGGATGTAACCTCCATAATTTTGAAGGCAAGCGTGCATGCATTATGTCATACAGGTGCCGAATATCACTTTGTGGTATGTAGTGCCATGCTTGTTTCACTTGTTGTGTCAATACTAGGACCGTCATTGCTGACTTTGGATGATGCTCGAGGTACCGTGCAATGATATCCCATGCATTATCAATTGAAGACAGACCTGGTGATTTTGCAGGTCATGGTAACATGTCAGCATTCCGTAGAGCACATTGCGTTACAGCAACGATGTGAGGGCGAGCGTTATCCTGTTGGAAAACTCCCCCTTGAATGCTACTCATGAAGGGCTGTACTACTGGTTAAATTACCAGACTGACGACAAATTTTCAGTCAGTGAGTTTGGGATAACCACAAGAATGCCCCTGCTGTCGTAGGAAATTGCTCCAGAGACCATGACTTCAGGTGTGAGTCCCGTGTGTCTAGGCCGTATACAGCTTGGATGCAGGCGGTCCCCTGGCCTCCTTCTGACCAATATACAGCCACCACTGGCACTAAGTCAGAATCTGTTTTCATCAAAAATTACAACAGATCTCCACTCCGACCTCCAGTGAGCTCTGTCGTGGCACCACTGCCGTCGGAAAAGGCAATGGTTTGCAGTCAATGGAATACCGGCTACAGGCTGCCTGGCTCGGAGCTGTCCTTGAAGTAAACAGTTTCTTACCGTTCCTTGGGTCACGACGGTACCAACTGCAGCTCGAATGTCAGCCGCAGATGCAGTACGATGCGCCACAGCCGTACGCAAGATTCGGCGATCTTCCTTCTCAGTCGTGCCACGTGGCAGCTCGGAACTCGATCTTCTTGAGGTAGTACCATCCCTTGACCATAGCTTCCAATAATCATGCATGGTGGAAACATTCCCCCCCAAGTCTTTCTGCAATATCGCGAAATGAAAATCCACCTTCTCGTAGCCAAATTGTACGACCTCGTTCAAACTCGGTGAGCTGTTGATAATGGCTTCTTCGTCTTCTTAAAAGCATTCCTGGCTAACATGAACGCAATTCGTCAAATTTCACGGAAAAATAATACTCACGAGCTTCATAACACGCTTTTAAAACAATCCTTATTTGCATGTTCTGAGTGACACCAGCTGCGCCACACTTATGCGCGGAGCGTGAAATTTCAATTGATGTCATCTTTCAGTTGTATAAATACGCCTACCAAATTTCGTTTATCTAACACAAGACTTTCTTGGTGTTGGGATTTTTTTTCCGCCAGTGTACGCAAAAAAAAAAAAAAAAAAAAAGAAAAAACGACGCAAACACACTAGAAAAGAAGGAAATTTTCACAGAAACTCATGACATAACATTTGCTGGATTTTTATCCAAACACATTTTCTATTAAAAGTGCAAATGACATAAATCCAAACTGCCTTACAACCGGAGCTATATCAGAATTGCAAGCAAGTGCTGCAAGTAACTTCATATAGAAACTTTTTCATTCACCAGTAAAATTTCTGTGAAGAACAGAAACATTTAATGAAAGGAGCATCAAGTAATGATACTTACAACCACTGATTCTTTATGTCTTTCGTTTCTATATTTTCCCACGTTATTCAAAATATTTTGAAAACTTGTACGCTTTCTTTTATTTAAATACTACTGAATATGCTCGGCGTCCGGCCTGTTAAAATACAACATGCAAAAACCAAGAAAGTATTTTTTGTGACAACTTGGTCAGTTAAATTTGCGGGAAGGATAGCGTGATATGGAACTTAAATATGTTATTTATCTGTGATGATTTTCTAAAAAATTGCGTTTTTATTTTTGAAAAAAAAAAAAAAAAAAAAAGAACAGAAGTATTATATATTCAAGGGTAAATACTCACGAAAGAAACATTTCTGAACTATTTCAATTGAAAGAAGCCTTAGAAAACCACGCAACGCAAAGACAATATCAAAAGCAAAACTATCTATCGAATAAAAGTTGAGATGAAGCACTAAATAATGATTTGAATGTAGGAAATAATTTAAAAAATTAGAGATTTTATGTGGAAGTTTCAACTAAAATTGGAATAAAAAAAGAATTACCCGTCAGATGTTTTTCTACTTGATCTCTTGATGTGCCAAGTGAGGCAAAAACACACAGTGAAATTCTTAGTGAAATCCGATGGGTAGTTTTTCAGTCTATAAAGGATATACATACATACATAGGTACATACATTCATTTTTATATATAAAGATAATTTGCGGAATTCGGATAAAAAACGATTGGGCACCACTGATTTATATAAATAATTAGTAAAAAGTATTCAAATGAAGCTCCTAATTTGTGACGGAGGGAATACATTTTTATTATTAATAATTTTTTATGGTCGTGTTCCAAAAATCTGAATAATTGAATTTTTAAACCCATTTCATAAAGAAATTGTTTGGCTCTTTAGACCCCTCGTAAAATATATTTTCCCCACAAATAAAAACTTTTATTTACTGCATCAATAATTTTCTCAAAATTTACACTTCATCCCCATCAGTTGAATAAATAAATTTCACTTGTAAAACGTTTTCTCTTAAAATTCACAAGAATAACCGCTCTTGCTTTAGGATTAAAATTGTAATTAACTGGATTAGTGTGAACAATATCTAATTAAGAAAGTAGATGGATGCATATTTCTCCCATTAAATGGGATCGGATCGCTAAATATTTATGCGTTTGGGTATTATAAATTGATCCTCTTAAATTCGAGCGTCTTTAAGAAGCTTACTGTTATTATACTGAATAAATTTAGGCATTAGTTTCAGAAATTTTAAATAACACGAAATATCAGATTTCTAATTGCTAATTGAGGCCGTTGCTAATGTAGATTTATTTATTTAGTTTTAATTGGTACTGTATTTGATAAAAATGAGAGTTATGAGGAAGTTGTTTATTGATTTGCACTAACATATTTGTGGAAATTTAAGTATCTCTGAAATTTAAATTAATAAATGATTTTTTCTAAATTAATATCGGATTCGTTATTTTTTAAGAGTTGTTTCAAAATATTGCCATTAAACTTTCAAGCGTTAATCAACTACAGTTAAAGATTTTAAGCATGACGTTTTCTCATTAATGCTCACAACCTAGAACAAAGAAATACGTAATTGGACATCGTTGAAAATTTAAAAATTACAAAATTCATAAATGAACAGAAATGTGGCATTAGACAGCACATGAAACTCAACGTTCCTGTAAAAGAAACAATAAGGATTAAATTCTTGTAGAAATACTGATACAAATTTAAAAAGTAATTAAAGTAATGAAAGATACAAATAAATAAAATTAAAAAAAATACAAAAATAAAAGGTACGACCCTCCTCCCCACACACACAACTAAAAATGATAAAAAAAGGTTCAATTTTTTATGAGATGGAAAATAGTGTGCCTGCTGTTTTGTTTCAATATTTTCTCTTCCTTTCATTAGCTTTTGAGGGAAATGTCAAATTCAAAGCGTAAATATATGCATTAATACGGTTTCCTTTTAAAGATTAGAAAATCTAAAGTTTGTTATTTTTCGGATATTGCTACCTTGATTGCAGTGATATTTCTGGTAGTTGTTCGAATAGTCCTGGTCGCATCTGTACAATCGAACATTTCTGAAAATGAGTTTATAGACTTGTATGATAGTTATCAGTACAGTAGCAGTTTTTTTTTGGAAGTTTCAGAGACGTATAGTAAAAAACTAAAAAACTGTTCACGTGGCAAATCACCATTAGATTAGATCGGATTTCTCAGATATTGCGATTAGGATTGCAGTGGTATTTCTAGTAATTTTACTAATAGTTTTGATTGCAGTTGTTCCAATCGAATATTTCTGAAGTTCAATTTATTGGTTTGTATGATAGTTATAAGTTAAGAGATAGCTATCATTGTGTGATAGTTATTAGCCTACTAGGCAAAGCATCAGTAGATTAGACTTAAAAATTAATCTTCACCACGGAATAACTGAGAATTAAATGCTGAATTTAAGAAAACTGTAAAATGCCGGGTAAAAAGTTTTAAAGCCAAATGAGAAACTGAGACGCAGGTGGCTAACGAAACAAGTGCTTTTGCTATCTAAGCTTCGGACGACTAATGTATAGATTTGGTCGTCTTTTGTTTTCAGTTTCTTTCTTTTTCAATTCGATCTGTATTCTTCTACTTTAGACACATTCTTGAAGAAAGTAAAAAAGAAATAAATAAACAAAATGGAATACATAAAGTAAAATATATAAATAATAAAAAATAAATAAAAATAAATACTTTAATGAAATCCTTCAAATTCAGAAATAGCCTGTGAACCTCCTCAAGAGCCTTTTAGAGTTGCATTGTTTTCTACCAGGGCTATCAGTACACTATTTTAATAAAATTCTTATATAGGAACTGTATAATTATTTTTAGACTCTGTTGTCACATACATGCTGTAAATAAGTCCTCACACTAAATTTAACGGAACGGAAAAGTAACAAATTTTATGTTGCTGAAAGACTTTTTAAAGCTTTTTGATGCACACAAAAGCAATATTACTGTTGAAACCTTTGTATCTTTTGCTGAAGAACACGGAATTATCCCCAAACATAAGCAACAAGCAGTAAAATATATCTTTAATTCAAGAGGGGAAAAAAATTCAAAATTCTCTACCGCATACATTTTTTTTGCACTGACATGCAAAACCAGATTCACACAAATATTCTTGCATAAAGACACGCCGTGTAATGTGATAGGTAAATACAGGATTATTCCTGCAGTTCCTATTTCTTTCGTCGCGTTACATGATACATCTCTGTTTTGTCTTCATTTTTTTCAATTCTTTGTTCCAAATTTTTTACATTTCTAGTCGAGGTGGTTATGCTTCCAACTGAAATATATCTGTTACATACTTTTTTAGCAATTGTTAAGGATATTATTCTTTGTATTGTTTACTTGAAAACCGATGCACATTCTTCTCTATTACTTTGCGTTTCATTGTATTTTTTCTGTTAGACATTTGCTTCCAATAAGTTAATTTAATTTTTTTACAGTTTTTGTTTATTGCTTACTTAAAATAGGGATAAATGGAGATAAAATGTACTCGTGAAACACTCTGTATTAAAAAAAAGCAACATTTCTGAGCATTAATATATAGAGTATTATTTCACGATCTTTCACACGATATTTACTGCACTTTGTTTACTTTGAAAAAGGAGCGAACGTCAACTACGGTTGAGTGAGATTAAATAGCAATCTCGATTGCTCAAAAACATTAAGCGTTCTGGGTAGTACGATTTTGATGCTTTTTGTCCCAATTGGTAAAATATATTATGATAAGTCCGTCATTGTCCGTCTTTATTCTAGAAAACCTCCTTGCGAATATTTTTTGAGGCTTCTTTTTATATCGTAAAACAGGTCAAATACCTGAAATTCTTTTGTTCAATCAGAACACTTTACCAATCACTGTTTTTCAAAATAATAATAATAATTAGCCTAATATTAACTCATTATTAATCTTTTCTACTGGGAAACTCAGCTCATTTGGCAGTCAGCAATGAGCTAAAGTAACTGAGTGTTGTCTTTAGCAAGCAGTCGGAGAGGTATGAATAGATGAAACACAAGCAATCTATAATCATTAATTCATAAGCAGCAGACGGTCATGTCAACATTGATGTAACGCAGAATATTTGAAGAGTGGGTGTATCCTTGTTCCCCGGTTTGCTGCATGGCATCATTTATCAAATGCAAACATCGATCTTTGCAGTTTGCGTTTTGCAATAATTTGCATGCATTTTACATGGTAGCCGGAAGTTTTGTGTTTGATTAATCGAAGTATGTAAACGCATGTTTTGTGAAAGTGACGTTTTCACCGAACAAGATTTAATGAAATTTATGGTAAAGTACATTAAAATATTATTAGCTTTAAATATTGATTTTACTCATTATGATAAACGTTTACGTAGCTTTTGTGATTAATTAAATCTCATGTCTACTATTCTTACTATACTTGAATGGTTTAAAAGGTTTTTCTTCCTTTTTTTTTGAAGAAATACATCAGAAATTAAATAGTGAATTTTGTTGAAGTACATTTAGCCCCAATGAAAGTTTAAGTTTAAGAAAAAATGTGTAGTTTTAATAATGTATGTACACCTGCTTGAGTTTTGAAAACACGTTGATAATATAAGTCTTGAACTAGTTGTGGCATTTAAACCGCATATAAGAGAGCTGCTCTACTCTGCCCAAAAATGTCAATTTCATTGAAAGTGAAATAAAATGTGAGACAGAAAGAAAGAAAGAATTTTTGCAGATGAAGTTTTCCTCCACCTATTGATATTCGAAGAATCGCTTGCGGATTATGCTAGTTTTTGTGACTAAGTTTTGAAATTGCGTTTAATAATAGTCTCAGACACATACTCAGGCATTTTTTTTTTATTTCATGATGTTAAAGCTGTTTATTGTATACTTAAAACTAAAACATCCTATTTAATAAAATACGTATGTGTTGCCCACTGTCTTTATAAGCAGGTGAGCTTTTTTTGTTATTCATTGCATGTGCTACATAAAAAAAAAAACGATATAGGGTAAAAGCACCAGTAGTCGGCCATTTAAGAGATCTTCTGTTGATCTTGGCTAACCTAGAACTTTTAGCTATCAATACAGCAACAAAAACAAGGTTAAACTGTAGAATGAACCTTTCTGATAGTGAACCACCTACTTGTTTCAGAAACTTAAAAATAATTATGGTAAAATTCAAGCTGTTGTCAACACTAGTTAATGCTCCAGTAGTCGGCCACAGAATCATCTTAGCTGAAAAATTAGCAGAATCGCAATCTTGGATGACGGCATGTACCATTCCTCAATCATCAACCAGTGGCAGTTAACTTTTGGGTTTTTTTTTTGAATTAGTAATGAGTCATTTCATTTTGAATGGGGATTCAAAATGAAATGACTTTGAAGCATTTTGAATCACCATTCAAAATGAACTGACTCATTACTAATTCAAAAAAAGTACCCAAAACTTAACTGCCACTGGTTGATGATTGAGGATAGGTGCATGAATGTGTGAATGCGTCATATCTGATTTTGAATTAAAAATGTACTATTTATGAGGAGTTTTATGTCATTGTGGCCGACTACTGGAGACTGGCCGACTACTGGAGCACTTACCCTAGCTTATTATAAAAGTAAGAATAATATCGAATTCAATAGTGGTTTGGCTTGTTATAAGAAAGCACTTGATTATAAATTCAACAGGTCCATTACATTGCCATGAGTTTCACTGCCTTAATTAATTTTTACTTTCCGAGCAAAACTTTGTTCATTTAATCTTAATTAAAATGCCAGATATTTAATATTAATGAGTATATACCATCATGAACCACACTTCTGAAGTCGGAAAAGTGCATATTTCATTAATCAAGGATATGCAGCCAAAGTTAAGATTAATGACTCAATTACCTTTCATATTAAAGGAGTGAAACATTATATTTAATGAATTCAATCTAAACATGCTTTCTGCAATTAACATTCGATGTGATCCATTTTGTAGACAGAAATGTTGGATTTCGAGAGAAAGCGTCTATTTGTTTGCTTTTAATGTGTTTCGTATCGTTAGAACAAGTACGACATTGCTTGCATATTTCAAACATAATGAACTCGGTAGTTAGTTGCTAGTGAAATTAATAGAAACGATGTTGTGTCATTATTTAGTATTTGGAATGGCAACATAGTGTTCTTTATTATCGAATGGTAATGATTTTGATTTCAATAGAGAAGACCACGACAATAATGCAGAGAATTCAAAGGGAATGTTTTTGCTTAAATGCATTTGTTACTTCAAAGACAACATGGGTTGAAATAACGTGGATTATTAATTTCTATAGCAGTAAAATGTATTTATGTCGATACATACACTGCAAAAAATAAACTGTTGTTTTTACAGTATAGCACTATACTTCACTGCAACCTTTCTTGACAACAACATGGTGACGTCAGCGAGACGTTTACGTGACGTTAGCCAATGAAAAACGAGTTAGATAAAACGTCACAGCCGACTTGGCGAATTAGAGGAGATCGCTGACTGCTTGTGAGCACATATTGGCTCCTCCCGTAGTGACGTTCAGTGTCAAGTTAAGTTGCATTTAGGTATAGTCGTTCCAGTTTCAAACTAAAAGCACAGTAATAAACTGTAAAACTAGCTATTTTACAGTTTATTGCAATAAAATTAGCTGTATTATACTGTAAAAGCAACAGTATAATACTGGTAGCAGAAGTTCCGTTATAAAACTGTAAAAACATAGTAATAAACTGTAACACTAGCTATTTAGCAGTTTACTACTGTAAAATTAGCGATTTTACAGTTTATTATTGTAAAAATACTATAAAATTATCTGTACTATACTGTAAAAACATATATTTTTTGCAGTTTAGCAAACAATAAAGTCTTTTAAAATCCTTATGTTGGATTGAATGCGTAAAACTCGAGTACTTCGGGACTGCCTATGTGGTATGATTATGCAGCAAGTTTTTCGCAGTTATAGTTACAATTGGAACCATTTGTAGAAACAAGGTGCCCAACTTTTAGGCTCCTTTCACAATTTGTGGTGCAAAAAATCTACTTTGACTCTATATTTTATTTTTTATTTCTTAGGATTTTTTGTTACTGATTAAATTTTAAAGTTTATTTGACAGTTTTGGTAACGGTGATGTTTAACGGAAATTTAAAAATGACGCTACCGTGCTACCTGTAATTTTTTTATGCATAAAACCTAAATCATTATAAAAGGTATTCGACTTTGCTTTGAAAAAAATATTTAGTTTTATTTCGTTAGTGCATTTTCTCTATAGTTTGTGAGTACACAATGGTAATCCTTCCCCCTTAATTTATTCCTTTTTTGCTTAGTAATATAAATACAAAAAAAAAAAAAAATCATTGAAGACATTTTATATTTTAGTTACGAGGAAAAAAAGTGATCGGAGCCACTTATTCATTAACGTTTTCTGTTTCGTTGTAACTTAAAAAATTAATTTGACATACTCATCCTATAAATTTCCGTTTTTTCAAGTTTTAAATGGAAGAGTGAAAAATAAAAAATCAGTACGATCAAAACCAGCCAGGAAAATGGAAGACTTCGTTTTTATTGAATGGAAGGAAAATATTTCATATGTCACTTCCCACCGAAGATGTGAAGTATTTTCGGGGAAGAATAACTCAATAAAGGTTTTCTTACGAATGTCAGAATCATATTTTACACAATCTAACAATTGCATTACGTTCAATATTTCTATTCTATTTTAAATCTGTTTATAAATAAACTGGAGTTTGAAGATATGTGTGCCCATAACGGTCGTCTGCTGACCAGATAAAGTGGTACGCAGTTTTGGATATAGGTGGCTTGGACTTTGTTGAGGTAGAAAAAGATTTTTTTTTCTCGCAATTCGCAACTCTGTAGCTCCAACACGCTACCTTGTGGTGATTTATAAAACTATCTATGAAGGTAAAACGTTGCATTCTGCGTGTAACTTTTTGAGATCAACAAAATCATAGTGTGCGCATAAACAGTTTTTTTACGAGATTTATCATTTGAATTATCATCCGTAATGTCGCATGAATATCTTCTAAGAACTGTGAGCAGATATTTTTAATTTACAAAGTTCTGAAGGAATTTGAAAAGATTCGACTTTTTTTTCATCTAAAGTTCAAAGCATAGATTAATAACATTAGCTGAAGGTTTAGATTTTTCAATTTTACCTTATACTACTACAACATCTAATTGGTATGGATGGACATATTGCAAAATATATTGTTGAAAATACTATCACAGAACAATTGAAAAATATGTTGCTAAAAAAGAAGACAGAACGAAAATTAAAATAAACTGATTCGACAGTTAAAGAAAAAACAATTTTATAATGTAGCTTGAAGAACATAAAGAATTGATGAATATCGAATTTATCATCGTGAAAATGGTTGAATGAGAATAACTTACTATGTATGAATGTGTATGAACTTCTAGCGTTTAATGATGTTTCTTGATTTCTCATTTCTTTCTACATAGGCTTGAATGTCCATATGACTTAAAATATTAATTTCAAAACAACGAAAAACAAAAAATAATACATACAAACAAAGAAACAAAAAAAAAACCGTCATTCACTAAGCTTAAAAGCTATTTATATGTTACGGTATATGTATATTTTACCTTTTTCTGCCACCATGAGAAAGTGGCTGCAGTGCCCTTTATAAGTTATTGGAGTCGCGAATTAGAAATTATAGTTTCTGCACATGTTTTTTTTTTTGAGCAAAATCGTGCATTTAAAAATATTCTTTTACAGAAGCGTCATTCTTTTTCGGTCAACAGCGTGGAAAAAGCGGGAAGAAACTAAACATTGAAATTTTTTTCTGAATTTGATAGATCAATTAGAACATTTTTACAGTGAAATTCCTTTATAATGAACTTTAAGTTACCGCAATTTCATTCTTCGTAATGAGAAGTTTGTTGCGATAGAATTCAAGCAATGGAACATCAATTAAATTGCGATTTAAATTTATTTGGCTGAAGTGGATATTTCTTTCTACGGGACTTTACTGCATTCGATTTCAAAGTAGTTTTTAAGTCAGAACGAGGCTGACTCAACAGATTAAAATGCTAGCTTTGCCAAAATAAATATCCTTTCTGTCCCCAAATCTGATATATATACATATATATATGTTAGTTGATATAAAATGCATGAACATACTTTTCTTAAATTTTATCCACGCGTCTGGTATTCATCTTGTCTTATTATTTTATTATGTCGATATGACGCTGAGGTCTTTCGAATTTTAAATGTTATACTTTGTGCACTCATTTTATACTAAAAGGAAAATATTCAAATGAACGAAAATGTATAATCTAGAATATTTTAAAGCGACACTATATAAATAAGGGCGATTTGTGACAGATATTTTGACAACAAATTGTTTTTAGCAACGTTTACAATCATGCACTTGAATATAACTCAAAATATTCACTGCATGAGAAAACAGTACTACCATTAAACTATTTTTTATTGCATTCTTCAATTAGACAATGCTGTATCGGGCGGGATTTCTTTTAGAAGGTGACGAAAAAGTAAAGTTTTTTTTTTTAATTTTACGTACATTGTAATTTGCCCCAACATTGTCTATTTGCGGATTACAAAGAAGTAAGAAAATTTTTACTTTTTTTCTCCAGATGAAATTAGCGTGGGTGAGACAAATAAACTATTATAAAAACATTGTAAGTTCTTGCTCAAGCTAAAAAAATAATAAAATGATCAGATCAATCCAGATTATCTGGAAATTCAACTTGAGGTTCAATTAACTGCAGTTCTGTATCTTTTTTAAATGATGGACTAATCCTTATGTGCTACATTAACCGAAAAAACTCTTCTAACTTTTTTATTGCAACCTGTTCTTTTGAAACTGAAAAAACTGTGTCGCACTTGTTTTTCTGTTTCTTTTCAACTGATTAAAATAAGTTCTTTATTCTAACTGAGATTTGTTAACTAAATCGTTACGATATAGCATAAAAAATACGCATGCAACAATGCAATGCATTTTCTAATGATCGTATCTAGAATCTGTTCACTTTTTTTTTCCCTTTTTTTCTAATAAGATTTTTTCCTGAAATAGTTTACATAAAAGTGTTTTAGTGGAGGAGAAATAAAAAAAATATACGTATGCTTATTTTTCCATACGCAATCAAACCATTCACGAACAATTGAAATTTATCCACGTCAAAAATCCAAAAGGAAATTAGTAATGATTTTTTTTATTTTTCTAAATTAAACAAAAACTAAAATTTTGCTAATGAATTTGCAAATCAATCTTCATATTTTATTTAAGTATTTCAAATAAAGCATTTAAGAAATTAAAATTGGCCTAAGTGGTACTTAAAAACAAAACATTTAAGCTGCAAGAGAATACCGAAAATGGCTTTTAACGACAAATGTGCATTTAAAAATTTAATATATAATTATTTGGCTGCGGAATGACAAATTACATTTTCAACTTACTTTGTGCTTTAGTAGAAAGATACATTAATTAAACGCGTAACTTTAAAAGATTGCCAGAATTGGATAATGATGAAAGTTCAGGAGAACACTGGTAAAAATACCTCATAGGTAAAGATGGTTCTGCGTCGGGATTTCTTTGCTAAATGACTAAATTTTCATATTAACATTTACAAAAGCTTTTTTTTTTACTGAAAAAGAAGAGTTTGTCAGCAATATGCAATTTTGCATGCAAAAGCTGAATCTACTTTTTCTGGTGGATGTTTTAAAAATATTTTTTACCAGCACTATATTTTATCAAACAGCTGTTTTTAGTAGTACTCAGAGCCAAACTGACGTAAGTTCATTTTCGTTACTTTTTGGAGATCGTGAAAACCTTTGTCTGATATATGCTAAGGATTTGATTAACGCTCTTTCATTTCTTTTTTGAATAACGTTCTCAAAGATCGGTGCGAAATAAGATTCGGCATACAATGCAGCAATAAAGTGGAAAGTTTAAGGAGTCCAAGCAGAGTTGCAGCGGGACAGAATGCACCGCACTTTCATAGGCATATGCTATTAGGTTTATTCACTAGGTGTAGGGTAGAGGGGGGCACATGTGAACAAAAATTACATTTTTGTATATTTTTCATTATTTATTTGAGAAATGAAAGAAACAAGTGCTATACATGATAAATCAAACATTAGTTAAATATTTTGATGCAGTTACCTCTCTTCAACTCTGAATTCCAGCCAAAAAAATAAGTGCAAACTGACTTAAATTTTGTTCACATCTGCCCCAGAGGAAGGGCAGTACTAAACACACCAGGGGCACAAGTAGACACGGGTAAATAAATGGTATAAAATATACCTCGGCATATTTATAAGTATACTGTTTATTTAACATTAACAAACACTTACAATAAAAATATTATGGTATGTATTCAATATGTTTCAATTACTACAGCAACTCAATTCAACAAATAATGCAGCCTTCAGCTGTTACAGAGAAAGAGGTAGAACATGTAGCTCGACATGTGTCATCTAGAATTGTAGGTGGTGGTACTTTTAGCAGAATATCATCAGTGTTTATTATCGATGTATCATCTGTTTTTGGAAGCGTAAAAGTTTCATTCTTCTGCTTCCTCATGAACTTTACATATGCTTCATCACTCTCCGTTTTCACAATACGGACAACACAGTGATTTTTTTTTTGCAGTGAATTCTACAAGAACGAAGTTATTCACGGATAAATTTTCTAGTGCAAACTTGATTTGAGAACAAATTTCGTGACAGTTGCGTTATCAAAACTAATGCCCGATTCAGTGTCACTTACTACAACTTTCGACTGTTTCTTTTTCAACAGTTTAGCGAGCTCTAACTTTTTTTTTCTTTGCAACTCATTCAGATTTTAATTGAATACTAGCTGCCTAGGAAGCTAGATTAGCTTCCTGCGGCATGTTAATGCACAATGTCCCCCTCCTCCTAACTTTTACCTCATTCTGATGTTATATTATGAGGTATAATTTAATGTTCATAAGATTTCAAGACATACTACGCACGTGACCCGCTGATGCCCCAAGCAGCTAGCTGCGTGGCCCGGCGGTGCATGGGCACTTCGCGCCTTTAAAGTAGTGAAGACAGTTTCAACAAAACTACTTGACGCCAAGGCGGCTCGCTAAAACGCGCTTCACGCCTTTACTATTTTCCTGCATTAAAAAGGCATTCGAATTATGGAGATGCTTTGCGCCTTCGAAATGGCGAGGCAAATTTCAGCAAGTTAACCTCGCTCAATTGAAAGAAGCAGACAGATACTCAGTTTTTAATATAAGTAGATGGCTTTTCAACTAATTTATGTTTCAAAAACTTACAAGTAGCTATCGATAAAAGTACTACGTACGTGTCCCGCTAATGAGTTTCATGATTGATTTAGTTAAGCCTTCATGCAAAATTATCATTATCATTATTGTTATTGTTTCATATCAGCCACGTTTTGTAACAATGGATTTCATATTTAGTCATTTTGGACAAATGGGTTTTAATTTGACCACTTATTAATTGATACCTTCGTTAATCAAAATCGTATAATTATATAAATCAAAACTAATGAAGTCTGAAAAATTACCAATCTATATGTACCTGGTTCGACTTTCAGTTCATTGGCGTTCAGGAGAAGAGGCGTGACATAGATAGATAGAAAGAAATATGGAAAGATATTCAGTTTTTAATATAAGTAGATTGAAACTTTTTATCATTCAATATTTCTTGAGTGATAAAAAGTTTCATTCAAGACTATTCAATATAAAAAAAATTCAACAGTTTTTGAAATTGAAATAACTAAATACCATTATGGGGCACAAAGGAACTTTTCACATCCCGCCCCTACATAATGTGTTCACATGTGCCCATCATCTCAATTTGGGTCTAATTTGATAAAAAAACTATATTTTTTTCAATTTCTTTGAAAAAATAGTGCATAAGAACTTACCTTATTAGTCCCACTTTAAGATGAATAAAGTTCAAATAACAGAAAAAAAAGAAAGTGTTTTTACTCCGAGAACTGGAACATTAAAGTATATTGGGACCTTCCAAAACATAAGATTTTATGATAACTAAATGATGTGTATTAGAACTGCATGTTTTTAGTCAAGTTTGGTTTACAGTTACGTTAATAGTAATATTAATGGAAAAATTGCTTTAAGAAAATAAATTTTGAAGCACACAGTTACTAATGAAGAAATTGAAAATAAATAAGTAAATAAATAAAAACAGATTAATTATTAAGATAAAACAATTTTACTGCCTTAAATCACAAGGGGAAAAAATGTTTACATATTTAAGTAACGAAAGAAAATTTGTAAATATATTTTCCTCTATTTTGTTAACAATCAGCAAAATACTAATTGCATGGGATTTTTTATTCAAATATTATCAACATAGTTGTAAACATTGAATATTACATAAATAAATGATAAAAACAATTTCTCTACTCTTGAAACAATTTGTTATTTTACTATAAAAACTTATTAAAAGTTTTCAAAAACGATTTGTACTCCTTGTATCACAATCAGTATTTTTAATCCATAAAATATGACGGAATTTAATAGGCGTAATGATAATGCATATTTATTTTCGTATTAAACAGAATTTCTTCGCTAATAAATGCATACTACATAATGATATTCTTTTCATCCTTTTAACCCCAGACTGTTGCAAAAGGGGAGTATTATTTAGCGAAGGACAAAGTCATCAGCTGTTAATGGATTGCCTGAGGCGTGGCAACAATAAGTTCTGAGAACGACAAAGGGCAGCATTCCCGACTATAAACAAAGAGAGGCCCTTTTAACAATATTTATCTCGCATTCGAGACTTTATATTTATGAACGAAATGCATAAAAGTTTTAAAGAATACCAGTTTGAAATTACTTTTATGAAGCATGGATTGTTATCTTACTTTGGTTTACAGAGCAATTTCACAAAGTTACTATCTCTTTTTAAAGTATAAAAAGAAGGAGAAACTGTAGCATTACGTCTGTACTGAAAATGACGTTCAGATAAGGTGGGGTAAATGCATACACTGTAAGAAATGAATGCTGTTTCTGAAGTATAATACAGCTGATTTTATAGTAATAAACTGAAAAATGTTTTATTTTACAGTAATAAACTGTAAAATAACGAATTTTGCAGCACTAAACTGTAAAATTGCTAATTTTACAGCACTAAACCGTAAAACTGCTAATTTTACAGTTTATGACCGTGAATTTTAGTTTTAAACTGGAACCTCTGCTGCCAGTATTATATTGTTATTTTTACAGTATAACACAGCTAAATTTTACGGAAATAAACCGTAAAATTTCTAACTTTACAGTAAGAAACTAAAATTAATAGTTTTACAGTTTATTACTGTGCATTTTACAATTTTAAATCTGAACCTTTGCTGCCAATATTATACTGTAAAAACAACGGTTAATTTTTTGCAGAGTAGCGAAATCTTTAACCATCACGTTCTAAAGGATGGTGCTGTGTTGAAAAGATCTGGTATATTTACCGAGTTTTGAATTTCATTTTTAGGTCTTTTATTCAGGCTTTTGAATATATATATATATATATATATATATATATATATATATATATAATGTCTAAGAAACTATAAACATTATTTTTCATAATTGTTTTATGGTACTTTTCTGGATCGTACTTTCCCCACCTGACCGGGATAAGTGCGGTCTTTATCCCCTTTCATCAAGCATTTATATTTATACTGAAATGTGCAGGAGCGTTATACTAGGTGTCGCATTGATCCGGCCACCTACGTAATCATATAGGGTAGTACGCGTTGTGCAACAGTATCGAAAGTGAAAGAAAAGCAAATCTGCAAATAATTAATCATTTCAACAATTAAGATTCTTGAGTACCAGGTTCGGGGAGAATCCAGTGCGACTCTGAATTTCCCTAAAACCGAATTTTGGGCCCGCCGAATTAGGACTTCACTTCCCCTGCAGTACAAAATTAACATGATGCTAGTGTTACATACATTAATTAGAATATAACGTATTCAAAAACCGGCACACAACCCCTATTACACTGGTTACAAAACAAAGTTAAAAGGTCTTACCATCTGATAGGTTGAAACAGGAAATATTTCAAAGGAATCCAATTTGAATGTTCAAGCGAGTAATAATCCAATAATGCACTTTGAGAAGTTCACCGTAAAAAAATCGTTTATTCTGGTCGTAAGTCACAATCAAATGCAGGCAAATTCCATTTTTATTTGCTGACACAAACAATTCACAATAATTCGTTGCACATGGAAGCAAGTAAGATATTAAAACTGTAAACACATTTCCGCAAAAATTACCATCACATTTTTAGTTGGTTCCCAACAAACAAAATACAGTGCGAACTATTTCTTAGGCCTATACCTTTGCCCCATCATTATATTAGTTGTTTCATATCCACACTAAATCCAAACAAGCTCCATCGCTTGAAAAATGGCAAAAAAATTCAGAGAGCTAAAAAGCCCCTGACCGACAAGCACTAGGAACAGAGAAGAAGTCCGTTGCATTTTAAAATTTGACTTACGAAGAAAACAATATAAACAGAGGCAGTACGGTAAAATCACGCCATCTCAAAACCGGCTCAAACTGCCCTTAAACCAATCATAAATCAGATTGCATCATGCGATTCAAATAATCTGTGACGTATGCAACGACTTTTATTTTATGAAAAGAATATCATTTTTGCGGAAGAAATAAAAAAACAAAACAAAATTCAGAATTTTTGTGGAATGAATAAAAAAATAAAACGAAAAGATAATGGAAAGCTTTTTTCTGAAATCGAAACCAAACTGAAATAAATGAATATGATTCATTCCACAATTCCCCCTTTCAACAGGAACACAAAAAAATTTCAATTACCTACCATATTTACAACCAGAAAGAAGTTACCGGAAAACCAACTCTTCCATCATCCCATCTTACTGTCAAAAACCAACGTGTGCTCCGTAACTCATACACATTCCAGAAAGAAACAATATTAACACAATGATCATGATAAAAAAAATACAACACCGGTAAAATTCACTGTCAACTATATACATGCATGCATTCATTACCAAAATACCCAAAAAAAAATCTGGCCAGTAAAATTTTTTTCTTATACCATGGTTCTCTCAAACATATTCATTTCTGCAGTAAATACAATGTTCAAGAAAATAACCAAAAGTCAAACACAAAAAAAAATTCCATCCATTTAATTTCTTTCAAGTAGCCCTCAGATCATCACACAATCCACACACTTTAAATTCAAACCGTACTCCAAGTAAGCTAAATTTAGATAAGGTACAAAGGAAGAATTTTTTTTTTTTTTTTGTTTGTAAGAAAACAATTTGCCAATCATGAAAAAAATTTTGAATCCAAATTGAGGAATTAGAGCTCTATAAGTTTTGATAGCCAAATTCAATGTACCTTTTAAGCAAAGATCAAAATTGGGGAAAAGAAAGGAACTGTGATCACAGAATTTCAACAAAGGCATACAACCCACAAGGAGTACCAAAAAAACAACTTGTCATTCAAAATCTTTCACTCACTTTTGCAAACAGGTATGCACAAAAACAATACCCCAATCAAAAGAAAAAAATTCTTTTCCTGTAAATTCTGGAATGACCACTGCGCAAATTTCAATTCAATATTTCAACACAAAACATCATTATATCTACAACTTACATTAGTATCTTACCACATTAATCATTACTTTCTCTTCTTTAAAATCAAATGCACTCCTAAAAAAAAAACATTTCAAGATCAAATAGAATATAGTAACAATTCACCAAAGATTAGTATAGTGCAAATCACAGAATGTTCATGATCAGTCCACAACCAAATGCACTGACTGCTGATAACACTAAATGTCCTTCTCCAGATGAAATTTCGGGAAAACAAAGTCACTTCTGCTCTCATCAAATTTATCTGGAAAAAAAATGTTTTTTCTCCTTCCTAACTGTAGACCAGTCCGAATCATCAGAAATCATTCGCCAGGAAACCTCACGTCAGGAAAAGGAAACTCCATCCGGAAAACAATAGTCTGGATACCGGAAGATGAATCGCAGGCGGGTTTAGCAAACTGGCCCTAACCCGAAAACACTCCAGGCAGGAACAGCTCGTCACCGCAAAAATAGGTCGTCTGAACGAAGTATCCACCAGACGAGGAAAACCTACAGCTGCAGAAGATCATCGCTCCCGAACACAGCAAAATGAAGTGGCTGGCAGGAGTAAACAAACTGGGTCTAGTTTACTCTCCTCCTTAGTTGATACGGCGATCTAACATTTTGGTCTTTCCGCTCATTCGACGAAGAAGCAAGATTCGATGTATTTGTCAACGTCGACGATTCATCAACTCTAGGTGCTAAAACGTTCTCCACAGGTTCCGATGAGATTACTGGTTCAGGAAGTCTGTCAGATCGTATATTACATTCAACACCACTAGGAACAGCCATGAGCTCCCGCTTTCTCTTGTGAATTTTAACAAGGCGGTTAACATGCACCTTTGTTACTGGATCAAATTTGTTGTTTAAAGTCTGGATCAACACCAAAACTGGAGATACCTTTTTCTTGCATAAGAACGGTCCGCTCAAAGAAGGATTAAATTTGTTCTTTGACCGCAAATAAACAACATCTCCCGACTTAATATCAGATGGTTTACAATTTGTATTATGCTTTTGATTGTGTGCCAATTTTTTACCAACAGAATTCTGGTAAACTCTACGATAAATAAATTGGAGTTGCTCTAAAATTTTATGCAACTCAAAAGCAGAGTCCAACGTAGGATTAATATCAAAATTGACGACATCAGTAATTAAAGATAATTCTCTCCCGAAATGAATTAAATTGGGGGAGAACTCTATAGTTGAATGGGTAGATGCGTTATAGCATGCCTTGTGAACATCGACTGCATAGTCAAAGTCTAAACCAGATGCTAATAATGATTTTACGGAATTTTTCAGACTTAAGTTCACCCTCTCGCTCAAACTATTTGCTTGCGGATTTCCGCTGGTCGTATGTCTCAACTGTATACCAAACAATTGATTAAACTTAGCGAATAACTCACAGTTAAATTGACGACCAAGATCTGTCATGACTAGTTCAGGTCTGCCAAACATTGTAACATATTTAAAGAAGGCTTTCGCTACTGAAACCGCAGTAATGTTATTTAATACAAACAGTTCTAGATGTCTGGAGAATGCATCGATTATTGTTAGCACATATTTCCCATTACTAAATACTCCCACGATATCCAAAGTTACTAATTGACCACATTTAAAAGGAGAAAAAGTTTCCTGTAATTGTGCTTTTCTCAGACGATGGGGTTTTGCAACAATACATTTGGTGCAACTAGCACAATAATTCAAGCAATCTACATACATTCTATCCCAAAAAAGATTTTTTGTTAGAAAATCATACGTTTTGCCTATGCCGAAATGGGAATGATGAGCAATGCTTAACGCTTTAGGTTTCAAAGAATCAGGGACCACTATTTTTAAATTTTCCTGTTCACTATCTGACATAGTATCTTTAGAAAACATTAACAGCTGGGTATCTGGATGAATACAATATTTTCTGTACCTGTCTGAAGCTACACGATTAAGAATGTTGTTATAAATAACTGACAGCTTAGAATCTTTTAATTGTTCCTTTAAGAAAGTAGAATTACTAATTTCAAGTAACGCATCTTTTTCCTCAATCATTACATTCAAAACATTGATGCACTGTTTCAAAAGAGTACCAGAATTCTGCACATCATAAACAAAGTTTACATTTTTACCATTACTATCAGTATTAACACAATTCCCAGAAACATCATTATAAACCTCAATTATTTCTGGCATGATTTCATCATCATGATGAGTCATGTCCAACACAGGATTTATTTGACTAGTAGTTAACAATGAAGGATCAGCTGTAATGTCAACCTGATGTTGAGTCATGTCCGTCCTTGACAACATATCCGCAAAAGAATTATTTCTACCAGGCAAATGCAAAAATGAATAATTAAACTGTGACAAAGTCATTAACCACCGTGTAGTCAGTGATGCTGGAGAAGAAGTTTTCTTATAGTATTTCAAGCTTTTTGCATCACTCAACAAATAAACATGTCGATTAAAGATATAAGACTTAAACGCTTCAAGTGTTTTAACTATCGCCATAAGTTCCAATTTTATGGCGGGATACCTAGATTCAGCTGGAGAGAGTAACTTCGAAAAAAATGATATTGGAATAAACAAGTTATCCCGTTTCTGCAACAATACACCACTGATAGCCAACCCACTTGCGTCAGTGTTGATATAAAATTTTTCATTCCAATTTGGTTGTGCAATGTATGGATTATCGAAAAACACTTTTTGCAATTTCTGAAAGCACTCATTTATCTGGTCAGACCATTTAAATACTGCTTTAGGATTTGTCATCTGATTCAATGGATGAATCAAGTCCGAAAATTTTGGTATCAAAGTTCTGTAGTACGAACAAATGCCAATGAAACGTTTTAATTGTCTTTTAGTTTTGGGAGGCGGAAACGAAGTAATTTTTATGACATTAGATGATATTGGCAACACTTTATTTTGTGAGATCTGAAATCCTAAGTAATCAATTTTGTCCAGGAAAAATTGACACTTTTTTGGTGATAAAGTCATGTTAAAGTCCTTAAGCACTGAAAAGAGTTTTTCAAGTTTACACATCATTTGAGAAAAATTCTCGGCTGCTACGACCAGATCGTCTTGGAAACTAAAAATTCCGTCCATGTTTGTCTGTTCACAAATTGTGTCTGAGTAATTTTGCATAATTGATGCGCCATTGCACACTCCGAATGGAATTCTGGCATACGAGTATGTTCCCCATGGTGTGGAAAAAGAGAACTTATCACGATACTCCTCCGGAAGATCAATTTGATGATAAGCTGCGTGTAAGTCTAATGTCGAGAAATATTTGTATGCAGAGAGTGAATTTATCAACGACTGAATTTTTGGCAACGGGTACGAGGAATGTACTATGATCGAATTCAGAAGTCTCAAATCTAAAGCAAGTCTATATTTCTGTACCCCTGTACCATCAGAATGTTTCTTCACTAACAGCATGGGACAGCCGTAGGCACTTAATACTCTAGAAATCACTCCTGATTCTTGTAATTGATTTAATTGATTCTTAGCTTCCTGCTGAAGACTCTGCGGAATCGGGAACGGAAGAGATCTTATCGGATATTGATGAGTGAATTGGAAATGAACTCGAATTTTGTCTGAATGTCCCAACGAATTCAAAGAGCTCGAAAAACATTGTGTGTTTTTGTTTAACAACTCACTCATTTTAACAAACTGTTCACCCTTCAAATGATCTAATTGAAAATTTTCAAGTTTAAACTCTTCATCTCTGAGTTTCAACACCTCATCAGACGGTCGAATAAAATTAATTGAATGTTGAGTGTTGTTACTTTCCATTTCCTGAATATGTTCGATTTTACACAAGTGTCCCAAAATCATGTTTTTATTTAAGTTTAACTTTTGTCCCGAATTGTTCTGCACATACAAGTAAAATGTATTATCCTTACATGATTGACTTTCCAACCGTTCATCAAAACAAATGATCGAATCCTCAATTTTCACTGAACTCACGGACTCACACATTGTAAACAATAGCTGTGAAGACTCAGGAAAATCACCATGAGCAAACACTTTCACAAGTTCTAGTTGATTTGGTTCAACAGAATGCTTAGAAAACACTTGGACTCTATTTAACACTTTGGAATTGGGAATTGCGTCATTACTGCAAACATTACATGCATTAGCCTTAACTTCAAGTTCATGAGGACTCTTCAACAACGGAAATTTATTGCCATCATAAAACAAGATATTGTCCTTTGGGACAACATACAAGTTATATTTAATAAGAAAATCGTATCCTAAAATTCCCGAAAAAGGAGAATCGTCTCTAATTTGCATTGTATAAAATGAATGTCTAAAGAATGCATTTTGAATTTTGAATGAAAATTCAACACATGATTGAAATTGAACTGTTGAGTTAACTGTTGACACAGTTATTTGTCTACCCAAATTTCTGATTTTTGCATGTTGTTTAATTTGTTGTAACACAGAATCACTGAGAATGCTAAGGCTCGCTCCAGAATCTAGGAGAAAAATGGATTTAGTTTGACCGACTGTTATTTCAATTAATGGCAATTTGTTCGATAAGTCCTCA
The DNA here is from genome assembly GCA_038373865.1 of Uloborus plumipes. Classification (NCBI taxonomy): domain Eukaryota; kingdom Metazoa; phylum Arthropoda; class Arachnida; order Araneae; family Uloboridae; genus Uloborus; species Uloborus plumipes. Next base: position 99,677 of record JAXGGA010000188.1, on the reverse strand, counting down.
CGACTCGAGTTATGTAAACGAACATTTACAATTGCTGCAGGAATAAATTCCTGAGCCAAGACAGAAGGAAAAGACGTGACCTTTTTAACCGGTGAAGTTTGTGTACCCAATGTTTTACCCAATTTAATTGTACCAGTGGATTTTTGCACAGGTCTCGAGAGGGTATCATTGCTAGAGTGCGTCACATTGCCTCGAGTAAAATTATTTTGGCCAAACGAATGAAAATTGGGAAAGAATGGCACCGAGTTATTGAAATTAGGTGGTTGTGACAACATTGTTTTGTATGGGGGTAAAAATGCAAATTGCAGATCATGCGAAGACGGAAGAAAATGACTGTCTACATTTATGTTAGCATTTCTCGACTCAATACACTCATTTGTATTTTGACGAAAATCCACCGGAACATTCGGCAAATTATTTGGTAACACATTTGGCATGTTATGAAAATTATTAGAGGATATTACATTTGAGGGTAACACATTTTCAACACCATTATGACGAAAACTTGTATTATTGTGTGACTCATTCATGCGAAATGCATGATCATAAGTAGGTATCAATTGAACATTGTTATGAATTGGAGGTGGAAATCTGAAATTGGGTTCCGGACCTTGTAACCCTTGACTTCCATTTGTTTCACTGTGTTCTGAATTTACCACTGGGTTTTGTACACAAGATGAGTCCACTTTATCAACAGTCTGTGCTCTAGCAAAGTTATGTAAATTGGTTGAAGACAAAAGAAAATTCTCAGAATGTTTGCGTGGAGAAACCTGAGTTCCCATATCATTGTACTGTATCCTCGTTCTCTTAATTTCCGAAAAAGTCAAAAAATTGAGTTGTCTGTCATTTCTATTATTCTGCCTATTATTCGACTCAAAATAACCACCAAGATTTGAGTTCAGATTCCTATCTCTCAGAAAATAATTGTTTCTGTTCTCAGAGCTACCAACTGCTTGCCCTCTAAATGGATATCGACCAAGAGGTTCAAAATTTGCACTGTTGTTATTCCGAAACCGAAATGAATTTCCCCCAGTCTGTGTAGGTCGTGGTCTCAACCAACCTTGTCTATATCTACGCGAACCATGACACTGTTTCAGGTATTCAAAACATTTACTCCGAGGATGTCCAGTTTTTCCACAAAAATAACACACCAACTTATTGAAATTTCTGCCAGCTACATTTGATCTAAATCTCTGACTAGAAAAATTCCGGCCATTATTATCCACAGTAACATAATTTACATTATGTTCACCCGATGTACTTTGCTTATCTGACCCTTTATCAACTGTCAGTTCTTTACAAACAGACTCAACCAACTGTTTCCCATCCGATTTCTCAATTTGTCTTTCCAACAAATTCACCTTTTCCTCAAGCGCCACAATATGCTCAGTTGAACAACGCAAACTGTCATACGCTTTGACATTTTGATCTAACAAATAAATCTCTTGCAACTTTTCAATTGCTCTATCAAAATTTGTGATTTTCATTTCCAAAATCTTACTCCTTAACCGAGTTGGGATGGTTGCAAGTAATTTCTGCATCATTATCTCATCAATAACCTCCCGATTCTGTATTTTAAATACACCCGCAGTCACAAGTTTTATTCTGTGTGCCAAACTCAGAATTGTCTCAGAAGGTTCCATGTTTAATGAATGAAAGTCCATCATGGAAAAATTTTGTTCTGCCGGTCTAAAAAAAGACATCAAAGCATCTGTAATTTTAGTAACTGTAGTAGCGTAACGCAAAGACGGCGTATCTAAAACATATTTCAATGCTGCACCACTCAATTTACTTTTCAAATACAAAACACCCTGCTTGTCCGACCAAGAATTGACTTCAACTATATCTTTAATCTGTTCCACAAAATATTTCGTTTCCCCAGGATCACCCGAAAAACTAGAAACATTCAGCATGAACTGAGATACATTTTGGCCAACAGTAGTGTCTGCCGTACCAGAAGAAGTTTGAGTAGTACTCGTACACACCGAACCACTTGTAGTTTTGTCAACCACTTGTGTACTTTGTTTGTTTGGATTTTGTTTACTCTTTTTGTTCGGCATGATTCTCATTAACGTCTTATTAAAACAAATTAAATTTCATGTAATTTTCTCTAATTACTCCAATTACTCTTGCAAGAACATGAAGGAATAGAACAGCAGAAGAAAAACAAAATTAGGCACAATATCATTTTTTTTTCTCTAAAACTGACTAAAGTTCTTGAGTATTGAAATAAATGTATAAATGTATCAGCAAACCAATATCACCCATGACTCATTCACAAAACAATACAACCATTAAATCAGTGAGAACAAATAAAATCTCTTATAATTTTTCGTTTTGATAATGAAGTGACCGTTGACAAAGCTGTTGAACAACCCCCTTTCAACAGAATAATGAGAAAAAAAAATTTTGATTGCAGCGGAGAAGTCAAAACAGCATATCAAAACTTCTGCAATGATATGTTTAAAATCGATGATAAAATATCGTTGACTATGCAAAAGAAGCAATGCACGTAAAGTGAGTAAAGAAACTTCAGGTTCACACATCCCAGACAAGCGTGAAGAAATATTGGAAGATTCAAGTCGTAAAGAAAAATTATGTGTTCTTCCACCTTGGTAAATAGTAACATTTTTCAGAACCAGTTGAAGTTTTTCCAATAGTGCAACTGTATATCTAACTTCTGTGAGGGAAATGCTGTATTAGAAAATAGAGGTACGTAGCGTGTTTCAGTTTTCAAGTAAACTACAATATTTTTATAAAATATTACATTTTCGTTTGATTTTTGTAATTAATTTGCATTTGAATCTAACTGAAACTAACAAATATTCAACTACGGAATGCTATTTTAAGACCAATAAAATTAAAAAATATGTTTAGAAATTACAACCAAAACATAAATGAATTTTGATATAAGTATATATTTTTTTTGACTACAAACGCATAACAGAAAATTTCTAGAGACTGTTTCATTTTAAAGGTCAATATAAACTGAACATATAAAGCTTTTTTTTAAATCTTAGTAGAAGTGCTTTTCATCCGTTGCAAATCTGTTCTTCAGATTATTCCAGAATACAAGCGAGCAAAAAAAGCAAAGTTATACTAATAATTTTGGACTTTTAGAATGCCAATGCTCACTAATATGATTTACAGTTGATGTTCTTTTTTTTTTTGAAATTTATGGTTAATGAGATGAGTTCCACAAATTATGAATTATTCAAATTACATAGTTCTGTGTAACTGTATGAATCATATTTATTGAAACGAACTGCAGCAATAATTGAATTTTTTATCCTCAGTTGAAATTCTTTTAAATAATTCCAGCTCATGCTAAAAAATGGTTTTATTTCTTTACTACGTTGCCTATCGTACATACTGATAATAGAACACACTGTTAACATTTTTATGTAAACTGGAAAACGAAATTCTTCACTAACACGAACGTAGGTTAAAATGGGGTGTTTATGCGCATGGGCAAAAAAAAAAAAAAAGTTATGTGTCGCTGTCTGTTTCCATGATTTTCAGTAACTGTTGCTGCCAATACAGATCCTACGCGAGTATATGAAAACATTCCCATAACAGCTCTATATTTTACTTCAAAAGTAACATTTAAAAAAATATAATAAATACACATTTTTACCTTAGGAAAAAACCTATTGTGTGTAATTTCTTTACCATTTTTTTTAAGTACAGGTTTTGGAAATGAAATATGGAGCTGCCATGTGCTGTAAAGAACGTTATTCCAAGGAATGGCCCTTATTCTAAAGGTGAAGTTGCAATTCTTTTTTTGTTTGCAAAATAAAAGCAAAGGATTAAAATGAATATTTAAGTTATTCCTTTCTAACAAATATTTATTTAACAAAGAGCTTACGAAAAACGAATGGTAGCAGTGTTAAAAATACACAACCATTATCATTCAAATTTCATTAATTACTTCAACTAATCGCTGAGCCTGCAAACTTTTAAACTTGCAACAGAGGAGCCTAAAAACAAGGCCAAATGAAAATATTTGAAAAAAAAAGTTGAATAATGATACCCTAACTACGCCCGTGGGAACAAAAGAATTAATATTTAAAAATCCAAAGAAAAGTAACGCACAATTTTACTTTGACTCTGATGATGACTTTTCATTTTCGGTGTTTTTAGCATCCTTTTGCTCAAAAGGAAAATTTATTACTTTTTGTGGACTGGAAAATTATACAGAAAAAAAAGGTAATCACGGAAGACATTTTCCTTCCAGTTCAATCTGCGTTTTTTCGCAGATAATTTTTCACCTGGAATACACCCCAACAGTTCACAGTTCAAGTGAGTTTCATCCAAGGAAAAATTTCTTGTTCTCTATTTCACTTGTAACTGGAGATTCGTATCTTTCAGGAAAAAAAAAAGTCCATTTATTTAAAATGAAATAGTCGTGAGCTTACTGTGAAGTAAATTGCTTCATTATGCTGTAATGGAAACGGAGTCAAATATCTTAAATTGAAAAAATAAAGCCCTTTGGAAGGAGTTTTATGAAACAGTTTTATACATGATGCTTGGCTATATTACGATACCCCTGTTTAAGGTATTCCGTAACTTCTCTTATTTTTTAAAAACATTATAGTAAATAAAGGGTAATTTTATGAAATCGATGATTGATATAATGTGTTTTTAAAATCCAGCATTCTTATATTTATCAATTCAGAGTGAAAAAAAGCGAGAGATGTAATTTATTTCATTGTTTTGAAACGTTTTATAACTCGGTGATTTCACGAGATCGAGGCGTTAGGCGGATACAAGGGAGGGGCACTGAGTGCGAACGCCTTCCCTTGAGGGACTCAGTACTGGTAAATTTTCAATATTAAAGTTCAAAAAAGGCATTTTTGCATTATCTCTGATGCTACACTGCAAAAAATGAACTGTCGTTTTTACAGTATAATACTGGCGACCAATGTTCCAACTTAAAATTGTAAAATGCATAGTAATAAACTGAAGCTAGCAATTTTACAGTTTATTGCCCTAAAATTAAGCTGTATTATACTGTAAAAGCAATAGTATAATGCTAGCAGCAGAGGTTCCAGATTAAAAGTTTAAATGCACTGTAATAAACTGTAAAATTAGTCATTTTATAGTTTATTACTGTAAAAGTAGCAATTTACAGTAATGAACTAAAATTGTTTATTTTACAGTAATAAACTGTAACAATTGCTTTACAGTAAAATTGTTAATTTTACATTCTATTACTGCAAAATTAGCAATTTCTACAGTTTGTTACTATAAAATCAGCTGTATTATATTGTAAAAACAGCATTCATTTTTTTACAGTGTAGCAGAAGGGAGCTTTATTGCCATGCTCAGGATACGTTTCGCAATTGAAGTTTAAAGCATATGAGATCAGCATTACGACCCTCTCTTGAAACATTTTTAGATCCGCCCTTGCGCAAGCTCTACCTTAAATTTAAGAGTTGTTCTGTACCATCACTGCGGCCTCTCTTTGGTTTGCTTATTCTTTCTCATCTACCAGTTTTTTGGCCCTAGATTCTTTTTTTTTCGTTTTTAGCAGAAGCACTTGAACACAGTTCATTGACTCGAGTGTGCGAACAGCACACTCAACACAGACTTGTGGAGAGTATAAAAGCAACAATAATAATAAATTAAAATACAAAAATGTAGAATGTAACAATAAAAGGTAAAATTTAAAAGGAAAACATGAAAGCAAATAAAATGTAAAAGACGAAGTAAAAAACATCATGAAATGTAAAAGTTTTGAAATGGATTATAACTCTAAAACCTCAAAATTTAGAGATGGGTCTAGATTCTTTAGGAGGATGGATGGAATCTAGATTCTTCAGGAGAATGGATGGAATCTAGATTCTTCAGGAGAATGGATGGAATCTAGATTCTTCAGGAGAATATCTGCCTCCAGCTCGGTTTCTTCCTATTCCAGCCTGATAGGTCCACAATAAGGACGAAAGTAAAGTAGCCGAATGAAATAACCGACTTGGCGGAATCTTACCCAGGCAGGGAAGCATAGGCGGCTCGTACAGGGGGCAATGAGGGGCAAGCGCCCCTTCACTTTCGAAAGTAAAGGAACCTTGTCCTCTCACTTTCACGGTTATAAAGTGATGATCGAGTGAAAAATGGTTTTTTACTCAGTGGATTTAGTAATTTCACCAAGGTAACAGCTGAAAATTCCATAACTTCGGACTTTTTGCATATTATTTCATAAAAATGAATGAAAAGCCACTAGCCTGTTTGATTTTTGAGGCCATATTCAGCATTTTTTAGAGGTCATTTGATTAGTAACGTTAAAATCCAACACAATGTAGCAAAATTTATCAAAAAAAAAAAAAGAAAGAAAATTTTTCGAGTTGATGCTTCGTACTCCCCCCCCTCCACATATTTCTCTTGCCCCCCTCACATATCCCTTGACCCTCCAATTTTTTGGTGTACCAGCCGCCTATGCAGGGGAGTAACGTGATAACGTAAATCCCAAGTGACTTTTTTAAGGAAGACTTGGAATGCTTTAAATCTAATCTGGAAGCCATACCATAGTACAATAATGAACATGTTTTTCTTGAGTTGAAATTAAAAGAGCATCCTAAAACATGTTCTTGGACGCACGCATTGTTGTTCACGCGACCCCGTTATTGAAATATGAGGTCTTTAAATTTGAAGAAATTTTAAAGAAAAGTCGCCAAGTTTAGCGAATTTTAGCGAGTAATGGTAGACATCTTTCACACGATTTGTAGATTGATGTCCTACCATATGCAGATGTTAACATAGAGATCAATTAACATGTGATCAATTTTTCGCCAAGTTTTTAAACTTGGCGCTCTTCTAAAAAAATTCGCAAGGTTTTAAGACTTTATGTCTCGATAATTGTCAGACGAGTGCAATTTAATTTTGTACCAAAAATGTCTTATAATAAAATATATTATATTCCAATACATAGTATATTTAATCCTATCCAATCTGAGTCAAAATGGCCTATTAGCTGCATCAATGTGCCCATAGGTGATGCATATTGATACATATCTCATTTAAAAATAATAAAGCAATTTTATTTTAATGGTAATTTTGTTCTTTTTTTGGATTAATATTATAATTATGAGTGGTTATGATAAAATTAAGTCAAATATTTTAAAATCAGAAAAGTTTTTCCGCTAAAAGAAATATAATCAACTTTTCTACATTAATCTGCCCTCACCTACATTGATTTAAATGAGCAAAAAAGGAAAAAAAAGAAAGAAAATATTTTGTACCTGGAAGATAAGTGTACAAAAGTTAGGCTTTTGTAAGGCAATGACGCAAACAAAGGTTTTCAACCAAAATATATACAATGTATTAAATCATGACATATCTGGACAGGTAAATATCAGTTTTGGGAACGTTTTATACAATGGTATTATTGCCCTTGCAAAACAAGCAGGCAATAAAATTAGAAAAAATGCTATTCCAGGAGAACTTATATATTTTTGAAATATGTGGGTTTTAAAAATTTATTGGACATGAATGAGAGGAAACAACTTTGTTTCTTTCAAAAATAAAGAAAAATAAAACATAGTTTTTCTGTAGCGTCAAGCAAGAAAGTGTCTTAAAAATTGAAACCAATCTAGAAATTTCTTTCAAAACATTCTCACAAAATGAAACTCGAGAAAAAAAGTAAATAACGATAAAAGGAAAAAAAGCAATGCTTCTGAAATGAAACAACTTGAAGAAATTGCAGCACCTTAAGTTTTCTCTTTTTGAATGGAAGTTTTATGGAGTGCTGGTCACTCATCTGAGACCATAGGAGTGCTAAACTTTTTTTGTCGAGTACTTTTCGAAAATTATTTTATTCTTTATTTTTTTCTCAAAAGCACTCAGACACATATATCGTTTAACTAAAGCTTTGGATTTTAGATTCTTGTGATATATTTTGAAAAGCAATATTTTTAATTTTCGATGTCCAAAATGCAATAAAATCTTTAGATTATTTTTGTTTCTACATTATTGAAACTAAGCAGTATACGACCGTCAAGAAGGCTGAAAAATTTTAACATTAATAAAACGTTACTCCTAATAACTAAATTAATATATTTATCTTTTTACTTTCTGAATAGAAGTTTTATAGAGATATTTGAGACTAAAGGCAGTAATGAACTTGTTTTGCCGAGCGGATCTTGAAAATTGGAATCCGATTTTTTACTCTTTTTTTGGTTAAAATAATTAAAGCTTAAATAATACTTTAACACTCTTGAAATATATTATTCGATTTGTTACTCTTTTTGTTATAGAAAAATTGAAGTTTAAGAACAATTTTTAGACATTTCTTAAAAGCTATTAGGGGAGACTGGGGACGGTTGTGACGCGGGGCGGTTGTGACAGTCGTCATATTAGCTAAACCATAATTAATACCTGGTTGAAGCAAAGAGAGAGAGTATCAGCATGTTTGTCTGAATGTGTGTCAAAGCATTGCGGTAGCCATCGAGCGACATTAACGCTAGCAGAGGGGTTGGTTACTTTTTAACAGTCAAAAGTAAATTTTTTTGTTCGATGTCTTTTAGTAATTCCTGTTGAATGGGTACAGATGGAGAAATGAAAGTTTTCTCCCCGTAAGTAGTGAACCTTAATACTGAAATAGCAGTGATTACTTTTTATGTAGGCTATTTTGTATTACCATAGCGATTGCTGTTTTCAAAAGTAGTGGGTTGGGGTCGGTTGTGACAAATTGCGTGGGGACGGTTGTGACACGAGTAAAACATGTTTTTATCATATTTGATGCCCATAATACGCTTGGAGAAGACAGAAATAGGGCAGTGTGACCTAATGAAATATAAATAAGCTTATAAAGAAGTGAAACTTTTTTTTTCTTTCGGACAGCTTTGGAAATGCAACGTTAATCGTAAGTCTTTGCTACGAAACATTCATTCGCGTAAACGCGATGGAGCCGGTCGGCGCTGTCACAATGAAAACAACGTGTGTGTCAGGTTAGGCCTAGGTTGACGGGCTACGTGACCCAAGGAGGGCGTACGTGAGCGAACGATGGTGTACGTGATGGCAAAATCTGCGTACGTGCGTCCTCTAGCGCGCCCGTTGACCGAAGGTCAAGGCACCCCCATAAATACGACCCACACCCGAGAGGAGGGGAGAGACCCAATTTGTGCAGCATCGAGTGAAGCGAGGCTGAGGAGGGATCTCCGAGCTGTGGATGAAACTTCGGGGACTTGGTCTCAAAAATGAACGATACAGCGGCACCGGGAGGTTTGAGCCCGAGTGCGTAAAAACTGACGATTCACGAAAGCATATAACGTGAACTGTGAACTTGTGTTCATTATAGTGCTGATCTGGTGCATTGGAGAACTGATCATCTTTGAAACGAGAAAACTGTTTTGTACATAGTGTAAAGTGTAAATAATAAACACCGTAGTCCAGAAACCCAAACGCATTATTCATTGATGAACCATAACTGGCGCAATAGGCAGGATTGCGTTTGAGAAAACGGTGGTGCTGGATACCTTAAGAGAACTGCAGAAATGAAAGATGTATTGGAAGCTGCAGAGTAGGTGTTAGCACGGCAAAGCAGAAAGGAGGGTCAAACTCTACTAGACCCTAGGCATCTACTGAAGAAAGTGCACGACCGGAAGGGAACGCCGGAGAAACAATTGGAGGACCTCGGACCCCACCAGCTGTGCGAAGGAGAAAAGAGAAGGCGCTGACGAGAGAATCGCCGGGAGCAGTGCAAGCGAGTGGAGGACCCGTCCACCCGTCCCAGTGTGTGTTCCAGTCTAGCGTATGGTGTAGAGGGTAAGTCCCCAAAGTTTATCTGTCTTTTTTGGGGGTTCCTTGCATGTCACCTGTATTGAGGAGTCAGGGAAAAGTTACCAAGATGCCAGTAGACGGGGAAAGGGATAGTGAAATCCAATTAAGATTAAGGGAGATTGAATTAAGGGAGAAAGAAATAGCTTTGAAGGAAAAAGAATTAGAGATTAGAAAGCTAGAACTAGAAACAGGAAATAATCACCAACATAGAGAGAGGGAAACGGGGAGCTCGTCGGGGGACAATTTAGAGCGGTACCATAGAGTACTGACATCTTTGATCCCACCTGTACCTTCGGACGTAGGAGATTTGCCTCTGTTTTTCGAAACAATAGAAGGGGTGTTTGCGTCGCAGAATGTGCCGGAAGAGTTACAGGGGCGGCTAGTCGTACCGTTACTTGGGCATTTGGTGAGGCCATTATTTGTGAATTTAAAGGCTGAGGAACTTGACAAGTATATAAAAATAAAAGAGGAGATACTAAAGCACAATAGATTAACTCCAGATGAATATAGAAAGCGATTTGATAACGCGAAAAAGAGGATAAATGAATCTTGGACGCAGTTTGGGAATAGATTAAATTCACTGTGGGCTTTTTACCTGAAAAGCAAAAACGCGGAAACAAGCGAAGAAATCAACAATATAGTAGTTTTGGATAGATTAAAGGCGGAAATGCCTTGGGAGACCAAAAAATATATTGGGCTACAGGAGAAAGAGGACGTGTTCAAAGTAAGTGAGGCAGCGTACTTAGCGGAGATACATGAGAAGGCTGGGGAAAGTACTTACTTGAATAAAAATGAAGGGTATACCGAAACGAAAGAGAAAGCGATTGGGAAATGGGAAAGAAAGAATAATCCTATCAAAACATGTTACAAATGTAAATTAGAGGGGCACATAGCGAAATTTTGTCAAGAAAATAGAGAGAGGATAAAAGCACAAGAAGTTAAAATAGTTGAGGAAAACTATAGTAAAGGGCAGCAATCGTTAAATAGGAAAAATGACGATAATAAGGTTATAGCTAGGGTAAGCAAGGACTTCATGAAAAATAGAGGGAAAGGTAATTCAAAGTTAGCGTCAGATCTAATAAAAATTAAAGTGAATTATAGAAATAAGCAAATAGAAGGAATTATTGACAGTGGCGCACAAATCACTGTGGTTAATGAAAGATTATTGGAAGAAAGGGATGTAAACCCTAATGGGAAAATTTTGTTGCAACCTGCCTTTGGGAAACATATTGAGGCTGACTTAATAAATATTCCAGTAAGCTTAGATAATGAATATAGTAAGAAACTAAAACCAGAAGTGTACATCACGGTAGCCAGTACCCCGAAGTTAAATGGCAATTTGTTGCTAACCCCCGGAGATTACGAAACTCTAGTAAGGCAGGCAGAGCGCCTTTGTTCGATCGCGGGAGAAAGCGATGAGGTGAGGGGGGAGGCAAAAGAAAGGGAACAGATAGGGGTTTGCACTGTTGATGCTGACGGGGGAGAAAAAGAAAGCGAAACCACTACGGAGTCAGATGGAGCACAGTCAGAAATGGGCGAAATCAGCTGTGTACCTACGAAAGCTGACTGTAGAGAGATAGGAGAAATCGGGGGCATTATTGAAAACAACTGTTCAGGATTAAGCAAGGAGGAGAAAATAAGAATAGAGAAAATTCTGTTCAAGCATAAAGAATTGTTCAAAAACAAGCTGCAAACAGCGCATGTGGGTAGCCACGAAATAAAACTAAAGGAAGGGGAGAAATTAGGGAAGATTCACAGATATAGAGTTCCTGAAGCGCTGAAGGACGCGGTGGATAAGCAAATACAGGATTTGTTAGAAGAAGGATTAATACGGCCTAGTAAAAGTGCAGAAGCACATCCAATAGTATGCGTTGCGAAACGCAACGGGGAAATTAGGCTATGCGTAGATTATAGGGCTTTAAACTCCATCACTGAAGCGCCGGTTTTTCCAATGGAAAATGCGAAAGAGTTAATTTATAAGGTGGCGGAGGCGAGTTATATAACTACACTGGATTTGCTGAAAGGGTATTGGATGATACCTCTAGATGAGAAAGCAATTCCCCTTACCGCATTTATGACACATAGAGGGGTATATGATTGGCTAGTCATGCCTTTTGGCCTAGTAGGTAGTTCAGGGACTTTTCAAAAAGTTTTAAATGAAACCCTGGAACCCCATAAGTCATATGCGAGGGCATACATAGATGACATAGCGATTTTTACGAAAGGGACGATAGAAGAGCATTTTGCTCATATAGACGCGGTACTAGCTACTTTAAAGGACAAGCGTTTAACTGTAAATTTAAAAAAGTGTAAATTTGCGCTTAGATCGGTGAAATATTTGGGGCATGAAATAGGTTCAGGGAGGCATGAGCCTGACGCGGAAAAGGTAAAAGCAGTAGCGAAATTAAAGTCCCCGACCACGAAGAAAGAGCTAAAAAGTGCGCTAGGCCTTTTCAACTATTATAGGGATTACGTTCCAAATTTCGCGGAAGTTGCGTTACCACTGACCGAATTGACGAAACGTAGGGTTCCCATTAACATACCATGGACGGAGGTAGAGGAGAAAGCGTTTCAAAAATTGAAGGAGCTGTTATGCAAAGCGGTAGCTCTGTACACGCCAGAGGTGGGGCGTCCGTTCGTAGTATATGCGGATGCGAGCGATGTAGGAGCAGGCGCGTGTCTCGCCCAGAGGAAAGATGAGAAGGTACACCCGATTGCGTTTGCTAGCGTAAAATTCAATCAGGCGCAGAGGCGCTGGGCAGTGGCCGAGAGGGAAGCCTATGCGGCAGTGTGGGCATTAAAGAAATTTGAAGTGTGGACATTTGGGGCTGAGGTGGAATTGATAACGGATCATAATCCGTTGACGTTTATTACCCAGAATGCATCTCCTAGTCCGAAATTACAGAGATGGGCTCTCGCGCTGCAAAGATTCAAGTTAAAAATTACCCACAGAAAGGGTAAACTGCATCAAAATGCCGATGCATTATCTAGATTGGCAGTGCAAGAAGGTAATGACGATGGTGACATCCAAGGGAAGCTCTCAGAAAGAGATAGATGTGGGGGCTACCCTAGTGACTCCTCTGGACTGTCTACAGAGCTGGTCGCCCAGTAGCCAGTTTTGGGTGGGGGGTGTCAGGTTAGGCCTAGGTTGACGGGCTACGTGACCCAAGGAGGGCGTACGTGAGCGAACGATGGTGTACGTGATGGCAAAATCTGCGTACGTGCGTCCTCTAGCGCGCCCGTTGACCGAAGGTCAAGGCACCCCCATAAATACGACCCACACCCGAGAGGAGGGGAGGAGACCCATTTTGTGCAGCATCGAGTGAAGCGAGGCTGAGGAGGGATCTCCGAGCTGTGGATGAAAATTCGGGGACTTGGTCTCAAAAATGAACGATACAGCGGCACCGGGAGGTTTGAGCCCGAGTGCGTAAAAACTGACGATTCACGAAAGCATATAACGTGAACTGTGAACTTGTGTTCATTATAGTGCTGATCTGGTGCATTGGAGAACTGATCATCTTTGAAACGAGAAAACTGTTTTGTACATAGTGTAAAGTGTAAATAATAAACACCGTAGTCCAGAAACCCAAACGCATTATTCATTGATGAACCATAACTGTGTGCATAGGTTATATTGCTCATAATAAAGTGCTTTTGAGCTTACATATACGATGAAAGCAGATATGAGAGTAAAATGGCTACTGAGAAATGGTTCCGTTCATTTATGAATACAAACGTTTCACGTCTGTCCGTGTAGCTCATGCAACTAGTCTTTCAAGAGTAACAAGCTTCAATAAAACAAATAAATGTGGAATCTTTCTTTGATACTTGAGAATTAATATGAACAAACACGGTTATGACCCACAGGATGTGCATAATGTTGCCAAAACAGACGTTACGAAATTCCAAAAACCTGATATTTTTGTAAGACTTGGTATAAGGCTACTTCAACTGAATGAGACACATTGTTAAATGTTAAACTTTCCCAGATGAAGGTTATGTTGAATTACGTTTAATATTACTTGAAATTAAAAGTGATCTAGACTGTTTTGTTGTATTTTTTTTTTTGAACTTGTCACAACCGCCCCTGGGGTGGGGTCGACATTTTTTCCTTTTTTGTTTAATTCGGTCCTGTGAGTTAACTATTGTACTTAGGGAGAAAATTTTAGTGTTTATAAGCAGGCAAATAAACACTTTAACATAAAAACAACTTTAAACCAGCTCACAGCCATTGCTAAGGGATCTATGGGGGAGCAAATTAAAATTGTCACAACCGTACCCAGTCTCCCCTACTTGAAAATTAAGTATTTTTTGTAAAGAAATCGCAACCTTGGCCATTTTGGTGTAAGGGAATGATATTCTTAGAGTCTATAGAATGTAACATTTTTTAGTCGACAGCAATATTACTAGTAAAATAGCTCATGTTTCCTTAATTGTTTGAAAATTTAATCACTCGAACAAATTCTTTTGACTAAACCTTTGGTTTTGACTGTCTTGATATATTTTAAAAAGAGATATCTCGTTAATTTTATTTAAGTGAATTAATTTCAAACATTAAATTTTTAGATTATTTTCGTTTCTACCTTATTGAAAAAAAAAAAGTAAGGCTGATTGAGGGGAAACGTCGTAGTTTGTGTTTTCTTTCTATATGAAATAGGGCATTGGTTTTATTTTTTTAATCCGATTTATCCGAAAAATATGGACTTATGTGATTGGTACAAAACTTGGTTTTGCTCTGGAAAAGAATTTTTATTACCGAAAATTAATGATTACAAAACCCTTCCGTTTCAAACACTTTCCCATACTATTGGGGAAAATGCCGTAAAGCAAATTACCTTAGGGGTAAGGTGCTTGTTCCGATGGGGAAAAAGAAAAAACATCCTGGTCACGGCACCAAAATATGTGGTGGGGGAATTGGGTTCAATTGTTTCTTCAAGCATGGTAGTACATTTGCGCGTTGTAAATTAACCCCCAGGTTCTTCAGAACCCCCACCGAAGGGGATCTATACGCGTAGGAAGAGAGAAGCATCATTTATGGTAAGAGAGCATCCGTCATTTGTGGGAAACTGTTCCTGAAAATTCAAAGTAGGATATAAAATGAAGGATGTTATCAAGTTACCGACAGCTTCGCACATTGGAGCCGCTCGGGGAAAGGTTGGAGAATAGAAACATCCTGACCAGAAACCGGCTTTAGTCTCCCTCGCAAGAATTTGACGAAGAGCATGAAAGGGCAATAAAATTATCCATCAGTAAATAGTCAAATTCATCAAAACATAAAACAAAAAAAAAAAAAAAACACTCTGAAAGTCTTTGTAGGAGTCATAATTGCAATATTTTATTTTTACTCAAATCGTGCACACATACTCATATTTTCATCAGAAATTATATCGTAAACATTGGACAAGCATTTCCGCTTTCTCAAAACAAATAAGACTTCATGAGGATAGGCATACCACATCAAAAATATGTTTGAAAAACACGACTGCAGTCAAAGAAAGTACATGTCACTCACCTCAAGAAAAATACAGCCATCAAACAATACAAATTTTCAGTCACTCAAACAACTGAGACGCAGCAAGTAATATATATACCTTTTAAGTATGTTAAATACACATAAACCAAAATTCTGCTCTCAAAAACCAAAGATTCCAATTGTGCACTGTAACAAAAGGTCATTCTCAAATACAGTAACTACCATCCTGTCTTGACTTCTGCACAATGCGTAGAGAGCAAAAACAAAAATAAGAGAAACAAATCGGCATGAGAGGAGGGTAGCATTAATGACTATGCTTTTGAGCTTAACTCGAACCTCAGGAAAAAGAAGAGGATTATATTTACTCATTTAGAATAATCCCGCACTTTCGATTGGTGAGCCTCCGGTCAAAGTCACTAGATGACGATGGGTCGGTGTCCGGGGGCATCGCTACTTATCCAGGTACGCTTCCAGGCAAGTGCCTCGTCCGGCACTCTTCTCTTTCGAAAACAAAAATTTTTGCTTACAAGTCAAAAGATTGAAGAAAAGTCCTGCACTTTCAAAAGCCGCTTCCTTTCCCCGTGAATCTTAGGGGGTCGTTGACAGGAAAACAAGGTCTCTTAGCACCGGTCGAAAACCGGGCGATCCTCCCCGAGAAATCATGCCAAGTCCGGCACGTTTACGCTACCGGGAAAAAAAAAGTCAGTGGCATGCCCAGCACACTGCAATGCCCGCCAAAGTTCCAGAAAGAGTGTTTGTTTTCTTACAGCGCTCACACGCGCCGAAAACTTTCAGTGACCTTGAATGCTGATAGGTCTAAAAGTATCTGGCGATCGTGGAACAATTACCAGGGCTCAAAATTCCCGGCTGAATGCCGCTCATTGCAAAAGTCCGTTGTAAAAGTCGTTGTAGCTTTGTACGTATAGAACCCGGGAATTCATTTGCATTTTGCAGACATCACATTTCTGGGCTCGGTTTCTCGTGGGACAAGAATGGGGGGTGCATTGGAAACTTAATTAAAATAAACAATGTGATGAACATCACAGTGCCGTACAGGATATTTGTGCGCCAACTGCTGATTGCAATGTATTTTATCAACTCACAGTTTTTCGACGGTTTGATGTAGTTATCTTGGTCTATGTTTCATGTAGGATCATTGCTTTCGCTAAGGCGTGTCGAAAAGTTACGGCATCTTCCTCAAAAGAAAATATAGTCTCTAAGTTAAAGGCATGTAACACAAAGGCATTTGAGGAACCTATCAGAGCGGTAAAAACGACAAAACACTACCAAAACTCCCCTTAAACCTGCGATAAAACACACCCAATTTATGAATATACTCAATGTGCGTGCTTCTTTATTCCCTCTGACTGGCTAGATGCTTTTGTTAATGTTTGTGGAAGAAACACATGCGTCGTCTACTTAACCATGAAGCAATGGTCTAGAATCCTAAATACTCCTAATACTAATAGAATGTTATTTTCAAAAACTAAGTCAGTACAGTTGATAAAAATCATTTATGTTTTTTATTCCGGAAAAAAAAGATTACTTTTAGTGCAAGTGATAGTTGCATCAACTCAACACAGATGGCCGATATTTCTCTAAATAAAATCTAAGAAATGTAATACATCTCCATTATCATTTTAAGTTCTGAAAAGTTGAAGAAAAAAGTCTTACAATTATTTTACTGACTATTTTTGGTTGAGATATCTTGGAAAATAATTACAAGTTAATTTAATCATATTTTTATTTTTAAACAAATCTTCATCCTCTTTTCCTCAGCTTTGACTGAGTAAACATAGATGCAAAAAATATTTTTTCAGTCTTTTTTGACGAATGTTGACTTAATTTCCTTTGCTGAAGAACAAAAAGGAAATTTCATCAGCGGTCGTCTTTTGCTAATATAATTCGATGTATTTTTTAGTTGCAAAAGCAATTAGTATCATGAACTGATTTTGATAAAATTATCGTTAATCTAAATTAAAAATGATTTAATATATATATTTTTTAATTTGTGCTCATGGCTTTACTACAAGATTTTTAAATCTTTAAATAAAAACTCAATTCTGGTATCGTAAAAGCTTTTAACAGTTTTTTTTTAAATTGAGGATTTTTACAAATATTTAAATTTGAAAGTATGAAAGCACTTTTAATTTTCAAACTACTATATGAAATTAAGATTTTGAAGAAGTAAAAACGTCACGTATTTTGTACTAAAAAAAGAAAATATGTTATTCAACTTGATTTTACATATTTTTCTGAGACTTAATTATTTTCTTAAAATGTCTTGTAAGCTCTTGCAAACAAGAAAAAGAAAAAAAAAATGTTTGCGTACACATTGCAATATTATTCACGTCTAATTTTAATTTCAGTCAATTAAACAAAACAATACTTTGAGCTAAAAGAAACTAAAAACTACTTTCATAAAATTCTCCCATTTAGTTTGCTTTAAATAAATAGTGTATGTAAGTATTTATGAAAGCTCACATTCACTTCGAAATCTTTTAGTGACTATTTTCTTTCCTACCACAGGGTAAATGGTCATTATTAGTATTTTAACTCGAGGTATTGGTACATAATTATTTTTAAACATTAAAAGAATGATATTTTTTTCACAAGAAGAATGGGATTTTTTCTGATTAATTGCTTAATTGCTTTACTTCCTATAATTGTAAGAATTGCTTAATTTTTCGTTCTATCAAACTTGTATGTATAACTCAATTTTAGTTGGAAGCTTTGAATGTGCAGATATTTTTCATTTTCTAGAATTTTCTTTGAAATAATGAAAAGTATTCTGAAACATTATAAAAATAAAAACCGAAAATGGAAAAAAATAAATAAATGAATCAATAAGAAATGAATTAAAAAAATAAAGTAATAATAATAAATTAATACAAGATTCTAAAAAATAAAATAAATAAGTAAATGCATTAACAAATGAAATAAATAAACATAAATAAGAAAGAAAGAAAAAGGTACAGTTAATAGTATTGAAATTAAAAAGAAACATATTATCCGAAAATAAAATGTTCGTGGTCAATTAGAAAAGAAAAAAGAACAGTAATTTTCATTTTTGCTGCATGAAGCGAATAATAGATCTTAAAGACATGGGTTCAATTACCTGAAGAACGAAAATGGGTGCATGATGTACTTAATCAGAATTTTCATTCTACACGAATTTTAAATGTTAAGTACAATAATACGAAAATACGTTTTTGTTGTTTTCTCGGTTCTTATACAAGTTTTTATTTTACACAAGTTCTAGATATCAATTTTTAAGGTTTAAACAAAAGTTGTCAATGTGATTGAAAACTGCTTTAAAAACTTAAATGACAGGAAACTACTTACGTTGATTTTTTTTCTACACTACCACATTAGATTATTATGTCTGAAAAAAAATATTAGTTTGAAAGAATTTTTTAAACATATTTTTTTTTTAATTTTAAGAAGACTTTATTTGACACTCTCGTTGCTATTTTTAAAAACAAATTCAGTTGTCTGGATGGAATTTCCGCTTGAGCTTCAACGCCAAAGTTAAACCGGGTTAAAATGTCGCTCCCTGAAGACAATGCCGCATATATTTAAATCGTTTCATTAAATTCGGGCTGGTATGTAAATGCAATGTAAATGACCACGAGACCGAAGATACAAACATCATCGATGCATGCGTTTGATTAATGAACACGACGATGCACAAGACTGGTTTAATCAGGCTGCAGCTTGGTAATGTTGCATCACAGATGAGCTGGCTGGATGTTGCTCATAAATTAATGAGTAATAACTGTCACTGTAGCATTAGTGTAAGTCTTGAGCAGGTAGAACTTGTCGCTGAATAGAAGTTAGGCTTTATTTTTGGAAGATGTTTCCAAATTTTGCGATGTTTAAGCAAATAATAAGGAATTTACTATGGGTTTTATTGATTCGAATCTACAGAAATAGTGGGAAAAATTACAATGATAATCAATGAACACAACGTGTATGTTTTGGACAAAGTTTTGCACTATTGTGCACAAAAAGAATACATCTGTGTGTACTGAAGAAAATGTTTCTCGCAATTTTAAAGTATAGCAGAAAAGTTCGCAACCGTACACTGCAAAAAATAAAGAGTTTTTTTTTTTTTTTTTTTACAGCATAATACTGGTAGCAGAGGTTCCAGTTTCAAACTGTAAAATGCTTAGTAATAAGCTGAAAAAATGGCAATTTTACTTTTTATTACCACAAAACGAGCTGTATTATACTGTAAAAACAACAGTATAATATTGGCAGCAGAGGTTCCGTTATAAAACTAACATGCACAGTATTAAAACTAAAATTAGCGCTTTTACAGTTTATTATTGAAAAGCAGCAATTTTACAGTTTATTAGTGTAAAGTTAGAAATTTTATTTTATTGCTGTAAAATTAACAATTTTTAGTTTGTTACTATAAAATTAGCTGTATTATACTGTGAAAACAACATCTATTGTGTGTGATATTTCTTACTTAGCCATTACTTAAAAAAATACAATCACATATCGTTGAAATGAACTTGATGGATTTTTCAGAATCAATTTGTCTTAACCGTGGTTCTTTTTATCCGAAAAAACTAATAACATTCAATGTAAATTAGGGCATTCATAGCATACCTAATTCGCCATAGCAGTAATTCGCTTTGAGTGGGTTCAAATTAACGAGGTCTGGCTGTATTGCAGAAGTTTACGATAAAATTTTAAGATGCAAAAAAAAAAGGAAAACAGAAGATAAATCTACGAGAACTAAAGGCCATTAAAGTGTGGTAGAAAGTTAGATGAATTTCTAATTGATTGATGACGTCCCCCGGCCGACTAAAAGTTACCTTTGCCACTATTTCTTTTTTAGAATGATGGAGGAAAGGGCTCAACCTTAGTATAAGGTTTTATGTAACATTTTTTCCTTTTCGTTAAAATGCCAAGCAACGTTTCCTGAGTAATGAAATATTGACATTTGTAAAATTTCAGATTGTTCAATCAATATTTTCTAATTTGAACAATGTATTCTTAACGTTGGAAATCTGCAAATTGAGATAAAAAAATGAAGTTCAAATTTTAAAATTTACTTCAGAATTCAAAAAATAGTTATTTAGTTACAAATGAAGTTTAGAAAGTTGTCGATTTACAAAAAAACACAACGTTGTATAGGTGGATAGTTGCGCCCTAAATAAGGACATTTGAAGTTTAAAGTTTTCTCAATACTTAAGATTTTAAAAGGAATGTGTCTTTTACGCAGTTCATGCAAAGGATTTTTTTATAGTTGTTTAGGCATTAATTTGTCTGGGACCAAAGTTTATTTGATGGTGAATTAGGTTAAACTTTTTGTCGGACTCGGATCATGGATACAAATTGAAGTTTTGGTAAACTAGCCAGCTATGTTTGGAATCTAATACATAAGATAATCATCATACAATGTATCCATTTTATGTGACTTTGCAAATTTAGTTTAAAATCGCTTAAAAAGGATAAACGGAAAATTGAATCATATTTTTGGTATGAGTGCAGAAATAAAACAAATGATTTGTATAATTGGAATTCAGATAGTGTAAATACATTACAAATTCGCATTATTAATTAACTGTTAGAAAGCAAGTGCGAAAGTCTACTGTCACTGATGGAAGCAAACAGCAGGCAGATGATGATGATTTATCCAATTAAGTTAGTATTTAATTAACATTACATCAATATTGTAGCTGGATATTCCGTATTACATATTACAAGTAACATCTCAGTGAGATTTTATATTTGTTTATTCCTTGTTAGCGCTATTGACTGATCTAGTATGTCCAATGATTGCTAACTGATTTATATTCAGCGATGGCACAGAGTGCAACTGCATCCTGTCGATGCAATGAATATATTCTCCATGAATTCATCATATGGTGGCATCAATTTCACTCGTTACTTGTAATAATTTATTTCAATCATCTCAGTCCGTTTGAAATAGAATTGCCACGAATTACATACGGAAAGATTGAAATTCAAACTTATTTCGCTCGCTATTACGCATGTTATCATATTGTATCAGAGATAAAATTATTATGGATTAGAAAGGTTTTGTAATTTAATTATAATCATAAATAAAAAATGGACACAATGTTTTATTCATTGTATAGAAAGAACTAAGAAAACCCCTCATGATAAACCATCCCAACAGCACATTAAAAAATATTATGTTTCCTAAGGATTCCTCAAACTCAAAACGCTTTTAAAACTTTTGAATTCTAATTTAATTTAATGTGCTTGCTTTGAAAACAGATTCTTTATAAGTTGGAGTTTTCGGAGAGAATTTTTTTTCGAAGTGTTTTTTTTTTCTCTTACGCTTTCTGAGTTTTTTAATGGTCCTTCGTATGCTCAGTTCTTTAGGGTTTATTAAATTTGAAAGTCATAAGCTCGCTTAATTAGTGTAGGAGATATGAGGAAGAAATAGTTCCTGTCTCGTCTTGCAGAGTGGTAGTTGCAGATGGTCATTTTTCTGAAGTCACGAAGCATGAAGAATTGAAGGAAAGAAGTTAACAAGTGAAAATATCCAATTTTTTATTAACTATTAAAGTTTACTGAAGACAAACATATTGTTGTCGTCCGGGTTTTAAAATATTAAAGAAGACATTTAACAACGTGAATTACAGGTGCAAAAGAACATTTTGAGGTCAACAGTTCCAAAGAAAAGATAGACTTAAACCTATTCAAATACGCACCACACACGTAAAATACACGTACATTGCATCATAGACGACACGGAGACAACACGGAGCAACACACACGGAGAGACGAGCAGAGAGAGAGAGAAAAACGAAAAAGCTTTGCTAGAGCCTTTTATGCTCCCATGTGCGTTCCAAAACAACCTAACATGCAAATTAGTTTTCAGTTGCCAAACCACAAGAAACTTTCTAAAAAAAAATCTCATAACCGCGATTAAATAGGAACGGAATGAATCGGTTCAAAATAACCAGTTCCTATGACGCAAAAATGCTCGAGTGACGTCATAACCGTGATGCAATGTTTACATTCATTTCCAACTATTTTAGAATCGATCTGCAGGGTGCAAAAACGCTTTTTAGTCTTAAAAGATATTTCACCCTCTAATTGAGGAAAATAAAAACTAAAAAGTTAACAATTAGTATGAACTTATATTTCAATCCACTTCATACTTTAATTTAGAAAACAAAAAAATGCTGCAGCGCTTTCTTTCACTTTGCGTGAAAGCTATAACAACAGTTTGTTCTAGTAAGATTGAAGTAATGCTCATTTTTTATTTAAATTATTGTGAACTTGAGTTCTAAATCATAAATTGACAATTCTCAGTGAAAAACCTAAGCCCTCCTTAAACTAATGCGGAAAACATGAGGTACAAAATTGAATTCACTTCAATTTAAGACTTCTGAAACCCGTAAGAAAGGAAACAGAAATTTTGAAGCATAAGAATTCATTCTTCGACAATAAAAACCTTTTGAGACACCAATTGGAGAAAATATATTGAAGTAATCATTTGTTGCACAAAATGTTGCTTTTAAGAATACTGGTTTTCTCGAAAGAAATATCCTTGATTTTATTCGTTTTCTTTCGGGGAATGCCCTGAAGAAGTAAAACCATGCAGTTTTTGGTATTTCTTGTAGGACGAACAAGAAATGAGATTAAAGTTCTGTCTGAAAAGAAGACACTTTATTGCTAGTTGCGTTTTTCCCCACTGATAAGTGATTAAACATTCTGTTGGGTAAGATATTTTACCTGCGAAAAATATGCAAAATTCAAAAATAAGTGTGTGATATTTTTCCTGAAGCAATTAAGTAGATTAACTAGTGCTGTAAAGTAACGTAAACACAACCGTGGCATAAAACGGAATTATAAAACAAATTTGGAAAATTTTATATGGAATTATGTAGCTCTGCTTATTTTTTTTTAACTTGTTATTTCGTTAGTTTCACGACTTTCATTACTTAAATTGTTCACTAAGCCCCGTTACTTTTGTTGGATGACTTTTCATGCAGAAGCTCACATTTTTTTCACTCAAAAACATAGTACACTGCGATGCAAAAGTTTAGACAATTGGCAAATATGTGAATAAAAAGAAAACTACTCAGCGAAATTCTTTCAAATTTCTACTGCAGGTACACAATATGGTCCCAAATACGTGTATGGAGTTCTTAAAATTTTAACTGGAATCAAATTTTGGATATTACAAAAGACATTTTTTAACATTGTTGCAAAAGTTTAGACAAAAGTCATATTTTATGCAAATATCCCTTGAAATGTGATTGGTGGAGGAATGACGGGACTTTATTATTCAATTATAAAGTGCAGAGATTGCTGAATAAATTATCAAAATCTCAAAAGCTCTGTAGTTCTCGTGTAAAGAAGATGAGAAAATTTGGAAACCGAAATTTGAAAATGAACCTACTTTATTAAATTTTGTCTTTTAAATCGGCTCTAGTATGGTAGTACGTTGTTTTTTACTTTGTGGAGAGCAAATTCAGACATGCGTATCGATCAAAAGACCAAGAAAAATTATATTTCATAAAGATGAAGGAATTGAAAAAATGGCTCGAACTGACGATTTGCCCCTTAATCCAACAAAACTTCAACTTGGGTCAAGAACAGCACGTGACAGCATAAGTAGATGAACAACTGAATCGAAATGCATGAAAAAAAAAACAAAGAATTGTGCTTTAGCCTTTTTGGACAGAGTGTCCCAAATAAGCCAGATTTTAATGGTAAAAGCAGCACAGCATATGATCACTGGATATTTCTGAAGTCCCACGAAAAGAATTATAATCCATCTAGGCCATCCCAATTTTAATATTTTTTATCAAAGAAAGTACCATTCATTTTTTAGTCACGATGATACATATGCTGCTTTTCTCGTTAAATTCTGGCTCATTTGGGACACTCTGTCCAAAAAGGCTCAGGCACAATTCTTTGTCTTTTTAATGCGTTCCGATTCAGTTGTTCATCTACTTATTCTGTCACGTGCTGTTTTTGACTCAAGTTGAAATTTTGTAGGATTAAGGGGCGAATCGCCAGTATGAGCCGTTTTTACAATTCCTTCATCCTTAAGAAATATAATTTTTCTTGGACTTTTTGATCGATATGTATGTCTGAATTTGCTCTCCACAAAGTAAAAAACAACGTACTACCATACTAGAGCCGATTTAAAAGACAAAAAATTAATAAAGTAGGTTCATTTTCAAAATTCGGCTTCCAAACTTTCTCATCTTCTTTACACGAGAGCTACAGAGCTTTTGAGATTTTAATTATTTATTCAGCAATCTCTGCACTTTATAATTGAATAATAAAGTTCCGCCTTTCCTCCACCAATCACATTTCAAGGGATATTTGCATAAAATATGACTATTGTCTAAACTTTTGCAACAATGTTAACAAATGTCTTTTGTAGTATCCAAAATTTGATTCCAGTTAAAATTTTAAGAACTCCATACACGTATTTGGGACCATATTGTGTACGTGCAGTAGAAATTTGAAAGAATTTCGTTGAGTAGTTTTCTTTTTATTCACATATTTGCCAATTGTCTAAACTTTTGCATCGCAGTGTACGAAAATAATGAAGTTCAGAGCACAAATTTGAAAAAAAAAAAAAAAAAAAGCTGCCACGTGGTTTGATATTTTAAGAAATTTCTACTATGACAAAAACTGTTCCTTGAAATTCCATAGCAATAGTCCGCATATTGTTTGCAAATTTGTTCTCTGAACGTTGGTATTTTCATAGTATTTCATAAGTACAAGTGTTTTTATACCAAATTACAAGTTACTTGCGCCCTTGAGCGATTAAGAGCTACTCTTGGGGACTTCTGTCAGATGCTCCTTGCAAAAGCCATCGGAAAGAGCCGTAGGGCTTGCCGCAAATCTATTCAAATTAGCAAATATGCAATAGTGTATCTTTTTCAGATAGTCATCTTATGTAAATGAATAATTTTATCAATGAGTAATGAATGTAGTCTCCACAATAAAACACAGTCCGATTACTGGAAATACAATTTTCCTCCAGAACCGGGCGGCTTCACAAGTGCTATTTGAAAGGGTAAAAGGTCTTATTTTTAATAAATACTAGCTGCGTGGCCCGACTTTGCATGGCCTAACTTGAAAATAAAAATTATGTCAAGTGACTCGTGTCTGAAGAAGTCCCGATTGATTTCTAAGTTGAATTTTCCCTACACGCAGAAAAGCTGAAAAAACATAACTTTTTTAATCAATTTGAGCCTTGACCGTTCAATACGAAATGTGGAAATGATATTAGCAATTACAACTATCTGCCAGAGAGTTGAGTTGATACACTAAATACTCGATTGGATTGATGAAAGCCTTCGAAAATGGAGTTTTAAATTGAAATTACAAAGACAGAATCAGGTCTAAAATTGAAATAAAAAAAATAACTACCCATCGGATTTTGTTGAAACTGGTCTCTAAGCCTTCCCAGTACAAAAGGAACAAACGGTGAAAATTTCAGCCAAATCTCCGTAGTAGTTTCTGAGATCTTAGGGAACACACACACACATATACCCATACACACATTTACCAACATTCATTTTTATAGATATAGATAAGCACTTATCAAAATTTAGAATTGCGTAACGTTTAACATTTCATTCGTTTTTGAAATCTTTATTTATTAGGGATGAATTAATTTTAATTGATAGCTTACAGCAACATTTCTAATGTAACTAGACGGGTGTATATTAGCGTGTTAAAATCGAAGGTGTGTTATGGCGTAACAGACCATCAGTTTTATAAACTAGATTGTTTTTGTATACAGTCATTCACTGCACTTTTGAGCAATTATTTCTCTATTTTGACCATCCACATTATTATTTTAATAGTGTTAGTGCATCTATTGCCCCAAAATGAATTTAAAACTCTAAAAGTATTGTATAGGTATCAAAAATTGAGAAATAATAGTTATTAAAATCGTTTAAAGTGAATTTTTACCTTGGATCAAAGTTTGTGGGGCCCTGAAAACAAATTTGAGCCATGCGAAAAATGTGATGAAAAATAAATTTCAATAAAAGTATGAGAGTTGCTTTAAATCAGAAAGAAAAAATTATCTATAATAATAAATACTCGTAATTTTTCCTTCAATAAGATCAGACTTTATAGAGTTTATCACATTGTACAAAATATTGTATTAGAAAGAGTAGAAGAAAAAAAAGGATCATTATTGAAAAGAACAGAAAACTCTTGAATTTTTATGCAGGAAATTATAAAAACGCAAAACAAAACGATTTCAGCTTACTAAATTAAAGATGTTCCGCCCAGAACTAAATGAGCCTACTTTCTCATATTGCAACATTCTAGCATCTTAGTTATATTGCATTTTTTGCAGCAATTTGTTTGAATTATAAAAGTTTCTTAATGTACAGTATACACTGTTTCTTAAATCACTGCCTGTCTTTTTTCTTGATTTAACTTTAAGACAATGATATGCCTTTAAGTAGATATAAGACACTCAACTACTGCTTGGACTTTTTACGGGAAACCTTCTGCGAATTTGCACATGCGTCAGGTCTCCTCTGATTTTATTGAAATTGGGGTCGATGGTGTTAAGAGTGATAAGTGGGGGTTGGAATGTGAAAAGATTTTTTTTTCAGTATATATTAATTTTTTAAGCCTGTTGATTTGCTTTGATATTATGTTTCTTCTAATTTTTATTCCCCATCCTTTTATATATATATATATATATATATATATATATATATTTATATATACACTGCGATGCAAAAGTTTAGACAAAATGCAAATATATGAATAAAAAGAAAACTATTCAACGAAATGCTTTCAAATTTCTACTGCTGGTACACAATATGGTCCCAAATACGTGTCTGGAGTTCTTATAACTATAACTGGAATCAAATTTTGGATATTACAAAAGATATGTTTTTACATTGTTGCAAAAATTTAGACAATAGTCAGATTTTATGCAAATATCCCTTGAAATGTGATTGGTGGAGGAAAGGCGGAACTTTATTATTCAATTATAAAGTGCAGAGATTGCTGAATAAATAATTAAAATCTCAAAAGCTCTGTAGCTCTCGTGTAAAGAAGATGAGAAAGTTTGGAAGCCGAATTTTGAAAATGAACCTACTTTATTAATTTTTTGTCTTTTAAATCGGCTCTAGTATGGTAGTACATTGTTTTTTACTTTGTGGAGAGCAAATTCAGACATGCGTATCGATCAAAAAGTCCAAGAAAAATTATATTTCTTAAGGATGAAGGAATTGAAAAAACGGCTCAGACTGACGATTCGCCCCTTAATCCTACAAAGCTTCAACTTGGGTCAAAAACAGCACGTGACAACATAAGTAGATGAACAGCTGAATCGGAATGCATAAAAAAAAACAAAGAATTGTGCCTGAGCCTTTTCGGACAGAGTGTCCCAAATAAGCCAGATTTTAATGTGAAAAGCAGCATATGTATCATCCTGACTAAACAATGAATGGTACTTTCTTTGATCAAAATTATTGAAATTGGGATGGCCTAGATGGATTATAATTCTTTTCGCGGGACTTGAGAAATATCCAATGATCATATGCTGTGCTGCTTTTACCAATAAAATCTGGCTTACTTGGGACACTCTGTCTGAAAAGACTCAAGCACAATTCTTTGTTGTTTTATGCATTCTGATTCAGTTGTTCATCTACTTATGCTGCCATGTGCTGTTTTTGACCCAAAGTGAAGCTTTGTAGGATTAAGGGGCGAATCGTCAGTCTGAGCCGTTTTTTCAATTCCTTCATCCTTAAGAAATATAATTTTTCTTGGACTTTTTGATCGACACGCATGTCTGAATTTGCTCTCCTCAAAGTAAAAAACAATGTACTACCATACTAGAGCCGATTTAAAAGACAAAAAAATAATAAAGTAGGTTTATTTTCAAATTTCGGCTTCCAAACTTTCTCATCTTCTTTACAGGAGAACTAAAGAGCTTTTGAGATTTTGATTATTTATTCAGCAATCTCTGCACTTTATATTTGAATAAAACAGTCCCGCATTTCCTCCACCAATCACATTTCAAGGGGTATTTGCATAAAATCTGACTACTGTCTAAACTTTTGCAACAATGTAAAAAAATATCTTTTGTAATATACAAAATTTGATTCCAGTTATAGTTATAAGAACTCCAGACACGTATTTGGGACCATATTGTGTACCAGCAGTAGAAAAGTGAAAGCATTTCGTTGAATAGTTTTCTTTTTATTCACATATTTGCATTTTGTCTAAACTTTTGCATCGCAGTGTATATATATATATCTTAATATATAAAAATTACGTGTCCCTGTGTTTGTGGCCAATGGACTCCTCAATTACTGAACCGATTGTAACCAAATTTTGCACGCAGTCTCAGTTTGGTCCAACTTAAATGATAGGATAGTTTTTATCTCAATTTAGGACCGCAATGTATTTTTAATTGCAAATTATGTATTTAGCTACCAGCTTTTCTGTGTTCTTGGCTAAGCCTTTTTACTAAGCTTTTTTTGACACCTCCATGGCTGAGCGACATAAAGCACACGTTCTGGCAGCTTCTGGAGCGCAGTAAACAGGCAATAATCTTTCTTATCTTAATATATAAAAATTACGTGTCCCTGTGTTTGTGGCCAATGGACTCCTCAATTACTGAACCGATTGTAACCAAATTTTGCACGCAGTCTCAGTTTGGTCCAACTTAAATGATAGGATAGTTTTTATCTCAATTTAGGACCGCAATGTATTTTTAATTGCAAATTATGTATTTAGCTACCAGCTTTTCTGTAATCTTGGCTTAACCTGTTTACTAAGCCTTTTTACTAAGCCTTTTTTGACACCTCCATGGCTGAGCGACATAAAGCACACGTTCTGACAGCTTCCGGAGCGCAGTAAACAGGTAATATCTTAATATATACAAATTACGTGTCCCTGTGTTTGTGGCCAATGGACTCCTCAGCTACTAAACCGATTTTAACCAAATTTTGCACGCAGTTTCATTTTGGTCCAACTTAAATAATAGGATAGTTTTTATCTCAATTTAGGACCGCAATATATTTTTTAATGCAAATTATCTATTTAGCTGACAGCTTTTCTGTATTCTTGGCTAAAATTCTTTAAACATACCCGGAATGCCACCACATAATCTGCGGTTAAAAATTGGTTTACCCATAGTTCTTCTACGTAATTTAAATCCACAGAGATTATGCAATAGTACGCGTTTAGTTATCAAAAAAATCACCGGGAACATTATTGAGGCAATCATTTTGACTGGCAAGTTTAAAGATGAAGTAGTTCTGTTGCCACGTATCCCAATGACACCGTCAGAATCTTCAATACCCTTCAAAAGGCTACAGTTTCCCATTCGTTTAGCTTTCGCCATGTCCATTAATAAGTCCCAAGGACAAACAATGTCAATTTGCGGTTTAGATTTAGAAAATCCATGTTTTTCCCCATGGGCAACTATAGGTCGCTTGCTCCCGTGTGGGAAAACCGTCCAATCTATTTTTGTTTACAAGAGACAGATTAACAAAGAATATTGTGCACCGATTAGTGTTGAGTTAAACTGAAATTAAAAATGCTTATAATTCAAAAAGTAACAAATAATATTGGTTAATTATCTACCCTACCTACATTATTAAAAAATAAAATGTTACATTAAAAAATAAAATGTTACAATAGCAATTAGCAAATTTTTAATTAACTCAATTGTTACAAGCTTGAATATAATATTTCTTAGTTTTAAAATGCTACACTTTTTGTTGATTTTTTGTTTCTAGCAAACTTAGGAAATTTTTGTTCGATTGTTTTCATATTTTGATCTCAAATTCATATAAAGTTGATCTCTATAACGGTAATAAAGTTTTTCGTTTCTATTGAAACATTATAGTTATATATATATATACATATATATATATAGTTATATATATATATACATTATATATATAGTTATATATATATATATATATATATATATATATATATTTGATCTAGGAAAATAATACCAGACTAATCAGAAATTTTATTTCTTGCATTTTCTTAATCAAACTGCCCCTCCTTTGTAAAATGAAACAGTTAAATAGTGCTGGTCCCGGTTTTTAAGAATGAACAACAGTTATGCGCATTTATTTTTTAATAAACAAACTAGAAATTTCCGTCGTTGTAAATAGAATTAGAAAATTGGAATTAATTTAACATTTTCTTTTAGCTTACTCAAACCCTGTTGTTTTCATTGAACCTTTGATATTGACTCCACCTTTTGATTTTTTTGCACAAAAACCACTTCAAAGTAGGAAAATAAGATTAGTACTCACAATAAGAAAGAAACGCTTAAGTATTCAATAATCTTATTTGAATAGTTCCATAATAAAGACTTCTGCTCGGTAATTTCATTGCGGGATTATGTCAGACGTATGTCCTTATTGGGAATCCCTTTTAATTAACTCTCTAATAAACTTTTTCTAAAAGTTATTTCCTGAGCTGTAAAGGGCTTTGCTATTCACGATCGGCTTAGTTGTCATTTAAGTAGGGAAATAATATGCTAAGAAGTTCCGAAAATGATTCTAAGACGTATTAATTAAACGCGTTTTTTTTCTTATTATTCTCTTCAACTTATAGTCTAAAGCTGAAAAAAAAGCATTACCAGTGAGTTTCATTTTTAACGTTAATTTTTAAAATTGTGAGATCTTAAGCATCAAATTTTGAATAAGCATTTTTTTCAAACTCTTCCTTTAATTTTTTAAAAGTATGCAACCAATGTTTAATATATACACGGTAACACTTGATTGAGAACGATTTAATAAAATATTCACGTAAGATCTAATTTTTTTATCCTTAATTTTGAAAAAAGTCAAAAAATCAGAAACCGAAATTAAAACACAAGGGGAGATTTTCCCCACGTTTGGAAAAAAAATATTTTTGCCTGAAAGAGCACGGTCGGAAATATAGGCTGAATTATTTTATTTCTAAATTTTGACTCATTTTCTTTCCTAAAAAAACTAATAAATGGACGCTCAGTCACTGTTTCATTTTTACTGCCGGCGTCGTAAGTTGACTACATTTCAACTGATGCCACTATATACCAGACGAACAGCCTTTTGTTTTTCGGTGGATGTTACAATGTTATGGAGCTGTGGTTACCAGAGATCGCAAATGGCTGATGAGTCGGCCTACCCTTACAGCAAAACTTCATTTGTGACGTCATACGAGACCACGCTCCGTTTTAGAAGTGGAACCTTAAAAAATAAATAAATATAAATAAACTGCCGGGTAAAAGACAGTATTTTCTAGAACAGTTTTCTTTTTTTGCTGTCTGAAAATAGACAGGGAGCCCTCTTTAGCGGCCACCCCTCTCAACGGCCAATTTTTCGTGGCATGGATTTTTTGCCCCATAGACTTAATGTTAAAAGGCCCCCTAGCATCGGATACCTAACTTATCTGAAGGGCCGTCGAGTGTGCTTCATGAGCTTAATTGTTCAGAAAAGTCCGCTCTTAGTTGTTCGCTCCTTGAAAATGCAAAAGGTTTTCACAGCGAGATTTAAGCACAAGACTTCGGCTTGGAGCATATAACATATACGGAATTGATGAATGGAGAATTTAATATCATGCTCACACAAAACAGAGGCTAGTCCAACTCTTTCATTGATCTTGCTACCGTTTGTGAAACAAACGAAATCATAATCATCCGCATTAGTAGCATTAAACTCAACAAGTGATATGGGAACCCTTTTAGACGGATAAGGAAGATTAGAAGGAGGAAGAGACCGTTTGAGCGTTTATGCCGAAAGGAGTTTTGGTAAGTATTTCGATAAAGCATACAACTTTAAATAACAGTGTCCGCGAAGGTGTCGCACTGGACAGAGCTAAAAACGTCCTGTAACTCACAGTTTGATAAGCTCTGACAGTTCTCAAAGGGATTCTTCTCGGCAGTTTTCTAATTTCTTTACGATTTATTTTGTTTTCTTCAAGCTATCTTAATGTCTTGCTTACATTTTTGTTTCAAAAATGCAACAAAAGGGAGTTTAGGATGCAACAACATTTATCTGATCATTAGAAATTATTAGTTTAAACTTTATAAAGTTAAAATTTATAAAGTTATGAAAAATACTACTTTATTAGCAAATAAACAATACTGAATATTTTCCCTCATAATAAACAATGTTCCGAATATTTGGTCGAAAAGAAAAATCAAAATTTACATTTATCTTCTTTAAGACAGTAAAAGACTTTAAAACATTTATAAAATAGTTAAAAGGATCCAAAGACGCAATAAAAGTCTACTGTTGGAGATTTATCTCAGAAAAATTACACTAGAGGATACGGCAATTTTGTTTGCCTGAAAACAAAGCTCTCTTCAAAATTATGCAGAAAATTCCACGTTAAAAAATTTGCTCTTTTGTCACGGATTCTCACAATCCTAACAGGAATAAGGAGTTCTAAGCTATTTCCTCGTGTTTACACAACACAAAACCTTTTCAGATATCAGCTGCAAAAAAGATATTGAAGTAATCGTTTTTTGTAAAAAGCATCATTTTTAAGAGCACTGGTTTTACTCAAAGAAAAAGAAAACATTTGTAAGTTTTTCTTCTCTAGAATGCCCTGAAGAAACAGGAATTGCGTTACTTCAGCCATTTGTTTTTTAGAAAACAAGAAATAAGATTAAAGTTGTGTTCAAAGAAAAAATAACTTATCGCCGCTTATGTCTTACTTCTGTGAAAATGTGATTAGGAAATCTTACTGATTATGAGTTCCCCCGCTGAACATCTGCTACTAGTAAAGGAATGGATTATTTTATTAGTTGCAATCAAGCAATTTTTCATTGATATTAAATAAGACTTAAAGGAAGTCGTAGTAGCAGATTTTCCTGAGCAAAATTAATAAAATGGGAAGACGCAAAATACATTACATTATTGTCTAATAAAACTTTAAAAAGCTTTTGGAAGTGTTTCAGATGCATTATTTATTTCAAGCTGCTTTAATTTAATTGATGTAAAACATATTGCTTGTAAAAAATCACGAGTCTTTCATAATAAGTCCTTTGTAATGAAAAAGAGATAAAAACTGTAGTTTAGAAGAAGTACCTTACTACTCTTTAGATTTTCAAAATACCTTTCGAACTATTAACGTAAAAATTTAAAAAAAGTATTGAGAATTATGTTTTGGTCAAAAAAAAAAAAAAAAAAAGGCTTCCTAATAAAGACAAAAGTTATTAATAATTGAAGCACCTAAAAACAAGGGTGTATGTGCCAAAATTATAAAATTGGGGATAACAAGTATAAATATAAATGGTAAGAAAAAGCATTATCTGTTTGGAGGGCAAAAGACGATAATAGCAGTAAGTTATTTAGAATGATCTAGAAAGGTGTTTTTATTAAAAGCTATCTACAGTTTGAAGATTTATGCAATTTTTATGCAACATTTCGAGCTTTTATATCCATTTGTTTTTTATTGCTTTTATTTAACTGTTAGATGCCATTATATTTCCTTAAATATTGTTTTCACTTCTTGAGGACTAAGTTAGAACGGTTGTAAAAAAAAGAAAAGTTTTACGTCATAACTGTACACACCTATCGATGTAACAAAAAGACATAAGTTGAAATAGTTAAGAGTAATTCCACGGTAATAGACGTATCAGTTTTACACAAAACAGCCAACAAAGACTTGAAATATGATAATTCCTTGTTTTCTTTCATGAACTTTACGAAGAAAATGGTCTCTAATTCTCTATAATGCAATTACATTTTAAAGATTTCCAGAAAAAAAAATCTTAAATAGTATTATTTTCTCTATAATTTACGAATCTAGAGAAATTTTCAAAAATGCTCTTTAGCAAAAAAGTTTGGAGACCCCTGTCATTAGAAATAAAAGCATTTGGATTTGAAATAAAATCGTACGTGTTATTTGTTTAATCTCACGTCACTCAATAAACTATTTTTTTTTTATTTTGTAGTATTTCGTGCCTATGATAACAACTAAAACAAATTAGTAGCATTATCCTTAAATGAGACACATCGTTAAATTTAATTTAATACATTCCTATTCTTTCACAATTTGTTACAAGTTATACCTTTGTTTCCATGTAGTCTTAAACAGAATAAATACATTTTTCCTTTCACGAAATATCATTCTAATCATAGCGTAATTTTGAATTACTTTTTCAAAATTGGATTTCAATTCGTAACGCTGAATAGGCAATAAAAGATGACATAACATAAACGTCAAATAGGGCTTTGAATACAGTGCGCTAAAAATAATTGTTTCATTACTGAACGCTGCAAGCCGAGCAGCATTCCCAGAAATTTAATGTGCCCTAATTATCCATTTGGAAATAGTTTAAATCCGCTTATTTCTGTATTGTTATTTCATCTAACCTGCCTGATCCTTCTTTGCATTTATAAGTGGCTTCAGTAGCCTTACGATTAAAATAATAGGATTGCGTCCAAAGGAATTCAGTGATAATGTCCCTCTATCTTATACTTTCATGAATTCTATTTTAATCGTCTTACGATTTGTCTGAGAACTGTGGGGCTTATTTTAAAAGATAACATTTTGATAATGATTTCCGTTCAGCTAGTAGAAAGTGTTATTTTTCATTCCATTTAAAATACAATTCAGCCTGATTTTATTAGATCTTGCAATGGCCCAAATTATTCCTTGGTCTTTAAGAATTATATTCGGAATCATGAAATAGCTCATTTTCTTTGCATCACAAGAAAATTTTGGTGACCCCTAGTTATGTGTAATCTCTTTTTTTACTCTGTTTTCTTACTCTGTCTTTTTTTTTTCTGTTTTTGTTTTTGTTGCTTCTGTAAATGAAATTAAATCATAATTTTAAATTTGAATACGTGAGAAGCAAAATAATATAAGTAAACCGTCTGAAGTTTTGGACCTAAATAATGAAAGGTCAAACCTTTAGTATAGGCTTTTAATAAAAGTTTTTTCAAAATCATGCTGTATACAGCACCTGTCAAGTTTACTATTTTCACCGACTCTTGCTACAAAATAGATAAGAGTTTAACCTAACATTTGTAATAGTTATCCTCTTTTCTTGGCACTTATACCTCTTTACGTGATTCAATTATTTTCACACAGTAAAAAGTTAATTTTGTACCTGGACACTTTTCCGAGTTTCTGACAGATTGCTTTCCAGATTTTGGAGAATGTTGATTCACGTTTTTGAAACAAAGTTCTTCGATAATCACCTGATCCTTCATTTTTCACTTATTTCTATGTGTATGCGTCATAAATTTTTAGACACCTATAACTGTATGGCACAGTTGAGCTGCTTAGTGGAATAACCATTTTGACCCAAGGAAATATTCTAAAATGGGGGATATTCCTTTATCCGGGAACGAAATAATACATTGCAATGATTTGGTAAATTGAAAACGTATTATATTAAGCGGGATATTCTGTTAACCAATATTCTAATAATTCGGCTATACTGTATGTACTTAGAGCCGAATTTCGCTCCATGTCGCCGCAAGGCAGATTTAAAATCAGCCCCCCTTCCCGTCCTCAAAAAAAAAAAAAAAAAAAAAGAAAAGAAAAATTTCCTTGACTCGAGAAACGAGAAACTAAAGCCTCTAAAATATTAGTGTTAACAAAATTTAAACTTTCAAACTTATGAAGAGATGATGACTTTTCATATATTGAATTTTGTATGTAAATTTATAAATTCTTTTCGTACAGCTCAAATATACGTTTAACATTTCTTAGGAAGCAAAAATAAATTCAAGTTCTTAAAGTGTGCAACTGAAATCGAAAATAAATTAATACATAAAACCAAAAAAAGGGCTAAAAACCTTTTTTTAGCCTACTTTCCCGTTAGAAATAAAAGAAAGACGAAAAAAGCTTTATAAGTGGCTTAATGCATCTAAAAAATATCGCCAAGTTCAAAAAAAGAAAAAAAAAAGGCAAAAAGAAATAAAAAAGTAAAATAAATATCGAAAAATTAAAAATTGGAAAGTAGGGTGGGGAATTTGTGTGTCGGTCGGTCGGTCGGTCTGTCTGCCCCCCCCCCCCATAATAACTTTTGAATGACCATTCCGATTTGAACAAACTTTTTTTTGTTGGAAAGATCTCGGCGAGTACAGCTCATTCCCATATTTCGATTTGAACAATTTTTGCTTCAACTTTGAACCGTCCAAACAACCTGTCCCGCGATGCAAACTTTTTAGTGAACAGTCCGATTTGAATAAACTTTTTTTTGTTGGAAAGATCTTATGAAGGATACTTAATTCCCGTACTTACATTTCCGATTTGAACATTTTTTCGTTCAACATTGAACCGCTCAAGCAAGCTGTCACCCTAATAACTTTTGAGTGAACAGTTCGATTTAAACTAACGTTTTTTTTGTTCAAGGGATCTCGGCAAGGATACTTCATTCCCGTATTTAAATTTTCAATTTGAACATTTTTTCGTTCAACATTGAGCCGTTCAAGCAACCTTTCCCCACCTAATAACTTTTAAGTGAACCGTCCGAATTGAATAAACTTTTTTTCTCTCGGATCTCGGAGAGGCTCATTCCCACATTTCGTTTTGAACCATGTTTCGTTCAATGTTAAATCATTCACAAAAAAACTTAACAGTAGTGCCTACGGGGAAACTTAAGTTGAATGTTGATCCTGAACTTAAAGGCGGATTTCCTTCAAACTAACTTTGTATATAAATGGATTTGATAAATAATGTAGGTAAAGTACTTTTCTGAGTAATCTTCTGTGCGGACTCTGATTCCGACTCCGACTCCGCAAACAATTCGGAAATGCAGGCTCATAAAAAAATGACTGACTGTGCAGGCGTTTTTTCGTTTATTTTATTTATTTATCATTATTACAATTTTGTTTTGGCAGACGATTTTTTTTGTAACAAAATGTTTTCATTCGCGAGAGCATTTTATTCTTTATTTATATTTAACAACCGCCAACGGATTGAAAATGAAATTCGAAACATTTTATCAACGAGTTTTTTTTCTTTCTGTGATAAAATGTGTTTTGATGTTCTTTGCCCTTTTATTTACTTTTTTTTGAGAACGAGTGAGGAATTTTTATACGGAAGAACTATGACAGTTACATTCTTTAAAGGTGCGACAAAACTTTATTTATTCGTTTATTTACTTTTTACGTGTCTATTTCATCTGACGAGAGGGGTACATTTTGCATTTAGAAATCAGCTTTAAGTGATAAAAAGGTATGTTTGACATAATTTTCAGTCTCAGATAATCAAGTTAATATTGATCTGATGCTAGAATGCCGGTGTCGATGTACGGGAAAGTAGGCTCGTTTAGATCTTGACAGAACTTCTTGTTTTTAAAGAATTTCGCTTTACTGTTATTTAACTTTTAATTGCAAATGCACACACTTTTACAAACACTTACCTACTATACTTAATTTTACTAAACAAACATGGACAAAACTTTTAGATACGCTAAAATAATATTTTGACATTATCTATCAAATCAGCTCGTTTGCATTTTCTTAGAACCTTGACGATAAATCCATAATATTTGCTAAGAAACTTTGACAGGTTATTATTACCCAGAACGAAATCATTAAAAGGATTTGCAAGGGATTAGAAATGCACAATATTTTTCCTAAGGGCATGTTTATTTTTCCGACAGAGACCACCTTATTATCTGAGCTGACTCTAAGCTAAAAATTGTAAAATGTAAAATAGCTACAAATACTAAAGATCATTTTTCAAAAATTCAAGTGATTAGTAGTTATTTAATTATGTACGAACTAGCAAAAATACCCGGCGTTGCCTGGGTCAGTAATATTAAGAAACAATTTATATATTCACCTTTGTTTTTTTTTTTCCTGAACTGAAAGAACTCAAAACACACCGCTTTGACAATTTTTAAAATGTCGCCAAATTTTTTCGTAACTGTTTTGGGATACCTAGGATAATTTTGCTCCCCTCCTTACTTTATGAAAATACATTAAGTATTATTATGTCACTAATTTTTGTCACAGAGAAATGGAAATCAAATGTTGAGATACTATTGCTGACCATAAAATGACGTTAAAAGTTTTTATCCTAAATGATTTCGAAATTAATAGGGAACATTTAGCGATTATTTATGCAAAAATGCAAATTAATGGTAATTTTAGTCTTGTTTAAGGGTTTTATTAATTTAGTATGTGGATTACTTTACATTTTGACATAATTTGAAAAAGGTTCTTAATGGATTCATAAGGAATCGGAAAACAAAAGAAAAAAAAATACGTAATAATACTTTACTTTTTACACGACATAACCAAAATAAAACAATTATTATCTGATATTTATCGACTGCGGCAAAATCTCAATCATCGATATAATACTCCAACTTTTCAAATGTGGGAGCATTATATCGATGATTGAGATTTTGCCGCCAGTCGATAAATATCAGATAATAATTGTTTTATTTTGGTTATGTCGTGTAAAAAGTAAAGTATTATTACGTAGTCTTTGGCACAAAAACTGGCGTCAGTTGAAAAATCGAGGAGAATCTCAGTTATTGAAATCTTGCAGCAAATTTGGCAAAATTCCAGTTCAATCGGATAGTAAGAAACTGCCCTATTGTAAGTACCCAGAGAAAGTGACCAATCAACGCAAAAATATTTAAGAAATACCGTTAAGTTGTATTTAAAGCTCCATCAAATTGGAAAATAATGAACCTACTCCAGTTGCCAATCTCTTCAAGCGATTACGTTACCGATACTCAAAACACATATTTACAAAACTCGAGAAAATAATTGATGCAGTGAACAATCTACTAAAAAAGGAGTACAATTTATTCTGCAAAACAATATTTACACGTTTCAAAACACAATAAAAAACACATTGTCTTAATGATAAATATTCTACTTACAACTAAGACTACAAAATGTTTAAAAATACAAATCATAGTAAAAGCTCGTTTGCCTGATGGCGCGCATTCGTTTCCAATGTCTATGTAAAAGCCTTTATATTAACCATGAAGCTGGAAAAAAATTACTTTTTAATTTGACTTCAGAAAAGCCTTGAACATTTAATGCGAAAAGCGGAAATGATACACGCAATTCTACCTATCGACAGGGAGTTAAGATGATGCACTAAATACTGCATTAGTTTGCTAGAAGCCTTCGCGGATTTATGCGAAAAATGTACCTTAAATTGGAATGAAAAAGCGCTACCAATCGAACTTTTTCGAATATCGTTATAAATTATAGCCTATATGTTATTCTGATGCATAAGCTACATTATGGTAAAAGTTTCATTAAAATCCGTTCAGTAGTTTTTGCGTGAAAGAGGAACAAACATCCATCCATCCATCCATCCATCTATCCAAACATCCAAACTTTCGCATTTATAATAGTATTAAGATGCTTATGCGCATTGTTATAAAACTTACAGTTTTCAATAAATAAATAAATAAAATAAAATGTTTCAAGCAAAGTTTTCAATAACGACGCATGTCCTCCGAACAAATTTGTTCACTATAACATAAATATACGAGATAATGAATGTTTATTTTAGTCATATTTCAATGTACCATAGTAAACTAGGATTTTACCGTAAAAGTTAAGGTAAACATAGATGCTATTACATTTTAAGGCAAAATTTATCGCTCTTCAGGTTCCCAACCAGTTAATCCACATATAGAAGTAGGTAGAGGAACCATGGCAGGGAGTAGGTCGGTATGTCTTGATTTACCTCTTTCATCCGCCATTGTCACAGACTGAAGTGCATCCTATAGAACTGCGAATTACAACAATTTGGGTGCAAGACTTCGTGATTTTTATAGAATTTCATTAAAAATTTTTTTTTCTGCTTTCATTTACTGTGTTGAAACTTGTCTAACTTGCTTCCTACAATATTACTTAATAAGACATCATTAAGTAATTTTGTAAGGAGCAAGGCGCGTGAAACAGAAAATTAAAATAATTTCAACATTAGCAATATTTAGATGGCTTTTCCTGGAGCTTCACAGCAAGAATTTTCAAAGCTTATTTCCCTATTACCGGGGGAAATTCGCACCACAATCATTAATTTGCAAGTGCACCTCATTAACAATGTAACAATCAGTTCCAATTAGCATAGAACATGTAGGATTATTTAGTAGGCAGTCTGGGTGGATCATGTTAGCGATCGAACATCTGCTGCACTCAGGAACGTTCTAGTAATTTGAAACTAAGTACAACGAAAATTCAGAAATGTTTTTAGATGCTGTAACTTTAACAAGGTTTTGTTGTTATTTAGCACATGTTTGTTTTGGTGTTCAAGTAAAATAAAAATGACCACATTTTTAATCGGACATTTAAATCACTACGATTAATGTTATCGGAATAATTAACATTTAATTAAAATGTTGGCTTTTTTTTTAAATCTCAAAAATAAAAAGCATCATTTGAATATTAGGGGAGATCGGTTACTTTTGACACTCATTTTATATTTCCATTTTTCTAATTTTTGTTAGTAATGCTACGTACCAAAACAAAACTCAATGTAATACTATCACAATTTTCCTATCAAATAATAATTTTTAAACCTTTGTTGACATAGTTCTGGTAAAAAAAGAAAAAAAAAAAAGTTTTTTTTTTTTTTTTTTTTTTTAAAGAAATGTATTAACTTAAACCTACGTAGGACAAGTTGATGCATACATTAATTTATGTATCAACAACAGCTGTTGATAACGTAATAAACAGCGAAATGAAGTTTTAAGAGTTTTTTTTTAAAGAATAGTCTAATAAAGTGTTTTAAAAATCAATTGGTATTTGACGAGAAATGTAAATCCTATTTATAACTAATAAAATTTTAAGTATGTTCAATTATGTAAATGTGTCTTTTCAATAATTTCAAGAGAAATTTCCTTCATATGAGTTGTGTTCGTCACTTTTGATGGTCTCCAGGAAAAGAAAAAAAGCATTTAGAAATTAAAAATTACAAAATAGCTAAATTACTACGCGTAAAAATTCGAGCGTAATGTGTCAATTTGACCCTAACAACGCCTTTACATTTCTAAAACGGTGAAAAAACAGTCGCGAATATAATTAACTTCTCTTAAGTAAAATTAAACCTCCTACACTGTAAAATGTTTTGTATAACTTTACTCCATAAATGCGGGGATAGCAGTGTTGCATCTACTGCTACGTAGTAGTTTAACCTACATACACTCTATAACATAAAAATCGAAGCACTCTTACCGCCTTATTCACCGTTAACCTAACCACGGGCCTCAAACCACGATGTTCGTTAACTCGGAGTTGAGATTTTACCCACGCGGTTAAAAAGTTGGTATTCACCGGCGAAAAATAACGCGGAGTTCCTCTACCACGTCGTTACTCAACTTAACTTCAGGTTGTTATGTACGCGGCAATCCTATTGGTCAATGTTGATCACGTGATTAATTTGTTGTTTTTAAATCCCCAGTCGTTTGTATTCGCGTTTACATGGATTGCTCACGCTCAGAAAACAAACCACACGTTAAGTTTCTCAACCACGCTTGGTTGGGAATTAACCTTGCTCCTAGAGCTTGGTTAAGTTTCTCAACCAAGCGTGGTTTCGGAAACCTGTCAGAGCGTAGTTAAAGTAGACGGTGAATACGAAGTAGGCAGTAACTCTGGGTTAAGGGCTGGTTTAACTACGCTTGGTTAACGGTGAATAAGGCAGTTAATCGGACAACTCCTTCTCAGTGCTTTAATTTTTTTTTTGTTATAGAGGGTATTTGGTGTAAAGTAACACATCATTTGTGGATAGTTGCACCATGGTAATGCAACAATAGCGTAACGTCTCATTAATTTCTGTGTAAAGTTACACAAGAATTTGTTGTGGAATGAAAGTAGAAAGAAAAAAGAACATTCATCAGGCTGGAAGATTACTTTAAATTATTTGTTTTCTAAATGTTTGTCGAGTTCATGCTTTCCCACTACCAATCAGCTTTACAAAATTCGTAAGTGATATCAAATAACACACGATACGATCGAACCCCGAAGCTCGAACTTTCCGTTTACAGAGAGTATGCACAGCAAACGCTTTTGACCACCCGTCCGGTTAGGGCGCATCTTGCTTACGTTCATAAAAAGTTAAGAGCTGTGCCCCGATATTTGTCTTAATGCATGCGCTTTGAATGTTCCCCAGTAATTTTAACCCATGGTGCAACTTTACACAGGCTACGTAAAACCTTTTTCCGACAATTGGAGTTTTCTTAACATCGGAACAGCTTACTTCAGAAGTTGTGTCATGTTACGCATTTTAGAAGAAGAAAAAAAAAATTACGTTATATATATATAACTCTTTGTAGCTGAACTCTTTTACAAAATATCTTGATTTTTCTAAGCTTGCTTACTTTTACCAAAAAATACATATTTAGCGGTCATAATTTTGGGATTAGATTTAAGTTATAATTTACCTATAGTCTATTGTAATATAGTTTGCTAATGTGATGGATCGGAAGGTCAAAAGCTTTGTTGTCAAACAACATGTTACTTATAATTTCAGCATAAATGCGCATATACACAATATGGATTAATTTCAATTCATCTACATCAATCAGAGCTCATTAGCCCTGACTGTGATCTCCAAAGAGGTTGACTAGTACGTATTTGTAGAAGTGACATGCGTTAATTACGATATTGCACTATCGTATCTATTTCATACTTTACATAATTTGCTCAAATCTTTCAAACACATTACTTAAAACTTTATCAGATCTTTTTTTCTAAAAAAAGTAATGATTTTTTTTTCAAATAGAACATTTAATATGAAGTTTTTGGCGTAAGAAAAGGATAGCTCGTTAGTTTTGAAGGTTTTACATTTTGGACTGAAATGTACGGAGAAAAACATTGTTATGAGTCCGTCGCATCTTCAAACCTTCTTAAATGACGACTGAAATCTTGATGAACACACATTAAATTTATTTATACATATTTACAATTATTTACAGTAGATCCGGTAACAATTGCTATAAACATCAACAGTAAATGGACTCAACTATATTCCTTTTACAGTAGCAACAGTCTCTAAAATATGCATTTAAGATCAAATGATTTTGCCTAAGTTCTAAAAATTATGAACAAATAACATGTACCAAAAAAAAAAGCAAAGCGATGAAATGTATTGTTATAATAACATCTGTTATTATACTAAACTGAGTGAAAAGCCTTGTAACCTTTGATATGAAAAGCAAAAGGCTCATTATTGATTTGAGTTGAGGAGACCTAGATGCACTTGTAACCCCTCTTAGAAAACCAACTTTATTTAAATTAGAGGAACATACTTTAAATAATTACTTTGTTTTAAAAGAGTTATCATAAAATGAATAGAACTTACTTTAGGGAATTCGAGTAAATAATAAGCTTCAGCAGTCTTGAATGTTTCTTCTTGCTTACTCATACTGCATCTGAAAGTTTCTGATTGTGCCATTTTAATCAAAGGATGGAAAGAATTTCAAATAAACATCAATAGACTTAAAAGTGGGTAGGAATGTTTCCTTTATCAATATACAGATAATCTTCAGAGAACATTCCCAGTTGCATATCTGCGGATAATACTCATTATTTATTGTAGTGGAAAGTGGGGCAAGAACCACAACTTTCAGCTTTCTAGTGAAATTAAAAGATACTTAATGGCATTTCAACGATAAATATTAAGTCAGCATACTTCCTCATACATTTGAGATGAAATAAATAATCTGAGCTTGGAAGAGTTGATGCACATACCTTATTTGTTATTTATTTTATTTATCTTTGAAAAATAAAGGTTTTTTTCCACATTGGGACAAAACCGACACTGCATTGGGAAAAACCAAACACCATATAAATTCAACCGAAACAAAAAGTTCGCTCTGATGTTTTTAAAAAAGCAAAAGAGGATACAATTTACCCTAAAAGAACACAAAATAATGATGCTTTAATGACTATACCAAAAAAGTTACTACAAGAAAAAAATGAAGTTGCGAACTTCCTTTCTTTCTTCCATCCTACATGTCCTTTTCTCCTGTTTCAATTTTAGTTTCCGTTTTCTTATACAGTCGGGCTTTATTCATATATGTTATTACACAGTTAATGTAATGAAGTTAAAATAGATAAATTAACTTAATTCCTTGCTCTGAATTCTAAATAATATTTTTTTTTGTTGATCCTATTACAATTATTTCTAACCTTAAACTCACCAAAAATGTAAAAAAATAAAGCCATTTTTATGTTAATAAAAGCTCACCCCTTTTCATAGCGTTTCTTCAAAATGTTGGGGAAACATCGATCAAAACACAGTTATGGTCAACCTGGTGGCGTGCGAATTTGCTTCTCAGTTTAAAT
Organism: Uloborus plumipes; assembly: GCA_038373865.1. Lineage (NCBI taxonomy): Eukaryota > Metazoa > Arthropoda > Arachnida > Araneae > Uloboridae > Uloborus > Uloborus plumipes. The sequence continues at coordinate 55,178 of JAXGGA010000188.1, read as the reverse complement.
TGCAGCAAATGTGGCTACTTTAGGGCTATAATTTAAAACGTGGCATTCCAATATTATTCTAACACATGCCAATAAATAGATTTAATAATAGTAATTTTATACAAAATATTCTCTTTCTGATATAAAATAATACCTTTATCACCTAAAACTTAAACAAGTTACGATTTTTTTATGTGTAAACCACGACCGACAGGTACTAAATACAGCTTTAACTACGTATACAGCAGTTGTTCATTTAATTGATAGTTTTCACCCGATAGTAGCACATACTACACAAAACTGAAAGATGTAGGTTTAACCCGCCTGTACGGTTTTATCACACTTTCTCCTATGCTTTTGGGTTTGAAACAAGACGCTTGATTTATTCAAATTATTTCTAAATATGTTTCTCATCCTGAACATAGTCTAGAACATTTACCTGACAGAGAGACTCAGTTTATTACGCATCAAATCAGTGTTTTCTAGAAGAATAAAAAAATAGGACTGAAATATGAACCCTGAAGACTTTCCATAAGTTGGGTAGTAGATGCCGATCTTAGGGCATTTTAATTTTACAGTTGGTTAAATTTGGCGTATATTAGGGCCTGTTACAATAAATTTGTCGAGACGTCCTTGATATGATGCTGCTGTTGTTAATTATACAATTCGTGTATCTGAGTACGAGTTGATGGATCAGCCCGTAGGAGCGCCCTGATGGGAGGTCATGGGAGGTCTCTGTGACCTCCCGAAAATTTCCTTATTCGGCACATTTTGCTGACGATTTGGGAGTTTGAAAACAATGTTGCAACATTGAGATTATTTATTATTTTTAAATTTTATTTTATTTTACTTTCTTAAAGATTTGTAATGTTTTTTTCTCATTAAATGTTAGACATGTACGATATGTATGCATGCTTGAATTTTTTTCATTCGGTAAATTTGGATCTTCACTCGGCAAATTTATAATTTTTCCCCTCCTCAAAATTTTAGTTCGGGACGCCCCTGCAACTTCCGACTTAAAATAGAATAGGAACGTTTTCCGTTTTTACGAGAATTATTAAAGTGGAAGTCCCATTTAACTCAACACACATGCCAAAAGATCTGTTCATAGGGAAGGCAACTATTCACAACACAAACATACGCCCAGAGAAAGAACAAGAACAGAAAAGAGAGAAAGTACATCCATGGGGTCTAGTCTCTGCCCATACGTAAATTTACGTACGTTAATCATGCCGTCGACGTACGCACGCATCGTAACGAACTCTAATAACGTATGCTGATAACCGTACGTACGGTAATTGCGTAGTCTCTGCCCAAATATTCCTAACGTACGTTAACATTCGGCGTGTTTACGAACGTACTGAAAAATATTAAGTCACGCCTTTATTGCGATCCAAATCAGCCAATCGAAAATTAGCGTTACAATCGGCGCGTATCGTAATCGTTGACTTGGCAATGCTCGGCAGACAACGCTTTTACTTTTGTTTTTCCATTGTTTGCATACAAACAGACCTTTTCTATTACTTATGAGAAAAGACAATGGGTGTCACAAAAAAAAAAAAAAAAAAAAAAAAAAAAAAAAAAAAAAAAAAAAAAAAAAAAAAACATTGAAAATATTGGAATTTAGATAAATAACAGCGGGAGTGTATTTTGAATAGTCAAAACAATTGATTTCATGATTTATAAATTATTGTTGTTAACATATATACAGATTAAAGCGCATTGACTGTATGACATATCATAGAATATTGTATCTGTTACAATTTAAATCATGATGATCATTTGACAACAGCCGAATTGAGTTTTATAAATCGGGTCTTCTTATTTTCAAAGGCAACAAAATTATGTAAAAACAGGAAGATATTGCAGCTTCACAAAAAAAGTAATACTGTTCCTGAATTTGCCGACTTGTCATTTCGAGCTTGCCGAATGAGGAAAACTCTCATGACCTCCCTTCGGGGCTCCTGAATATGTATAGCACTATAATATTTTTCAGAATCTAATTTAAAATATTTTTGTGCTGGATATGGAATTAAAAACAAGTACTACAGGCCCTAATTAACACAATTGCCAGGGCCTGATTATGGCACAGGCCATCTAGGCCTGAGACTGGGGCCTCATCTTCCTAAGCTGCCGCTATTTTTTTAAAAACTGATGCACAGTATTGAAGAATTATGTATTTTTAAGAAAAAAAATAATGATTCATAAATTGAAAAATAAAAGCAATTTCTTTTGATACTTAATTAGTACTTCTCTTATTTAGTTCATTTTATGTTAAGTAAAAACGATTTCTTTCTTGAGAATTGGCTTTAAAACTTTTGAGCTAAAATGGATATAAAAAACAGTATCAGGGCTAGACATAATGCATACAGTGCAACTGCATAGGGCCTTGCAGAGCTCCATACAATGATCCCCAAAAATCGCCCCCCTCAGGGGTGCCCACAGGGAGGATTATGGCGCAAGTTGCGCCAACAAAATTTTAGGGGGGGGGATTTTTTAAAACTGATTTATTTATTTAAATTATTCATTAATTTAGTTTTTTTATTTAAATTAATATTTTTTTTTCGTGTGTGTGTGTAGGTGTGCTTGAAATGTGTGGAAGAAAAAAAAGCGATTATATTCTGCGCATAATTTGTACTTTTAAAAAGTTAATACATGAAAAAATAATAGTTATAATTTAAAAAATAAATAAATAATATTATAAAAAAGAAATAAAAAAGAGGAAAAAAAAAATAAAAAGCACAAGAGGGTTGTGAAATTTTTTTGGGGGGGAATTCGCGCCATTGAGCTTGAGGGGGGATGGGTAAATACTTACTTCATTGTTTTGCAAACAAAACATCATTTTTAATGCTTTACGTCCATTTATAGAGTATTATTTAATTATCCCCCCCCCCTTGTATCGCCACTGCGAAAAAGATTTTTTTTGGTGACTTGAAAAGGCAGAGCACAGAAGGGGGCCTCTAAAGTATTGTCGGCCTTGGGCCTAAATTTTTAATTGACAGTGTCATTTATTTATTTATTTATTTTTTTTTTTGTGAGAAAATCTTTCCTCGAAATATTGTCATTACAAATTAAATTAAAGTGCATATAATTGTTATTAAAATGAGCTAATGTGCAACTCTGTACCTCTCATAGAACTTGAGTTATAATATTTTACAACACTGCCAGCAAGAAAAACAAATGTTTTTTAACTAATTTCAGAAATTAATTACTGATTAATTATGAATAATAGATTTTTAATATAAAAAATAGACGTGAGGCCGCACTGGGCTTTTGAAACTGCCCCCGCCCTGATTTGTTGAATTTCAGAGTTGTAAAAAAAAAAACTTTATTTACTTGACATAAAATGTATTTTCAAGGTAAACCGTGCAAAGCCCGGCCACACAGCGTTATTAACAAAGAACAGTATTTAATTCAATTAATTGATGTAATCCTCGCGGCCGATCCGCCCTGCTGTCTATAAAAAAAAAAGTCTTCATTTTGCATGAAAAAAGTGCCCCCCCCCAATCGTGCCGCCCTGGGCTATAGCCCATTAAGCCCATACGTAAATACGGCACTGTTCAAGGGTATGATTCCCGAAAAATACATGAAAATCCGAAACGGCCAGGTCGAGATTTCTTTTGTTTTTTGGTTGATTTAATATGGTTGAATAAAAGGAATCTGTGCGAAAAAAATAAACAGCAATTTTCGTAAGGCGCGAACAAGATTTGCTACTACTCTATAAATGGACGCAAAGCATTAAAAATTAAGTTTTGTTTGCAAAATAATGAAGAAAGTACTTACCCGCAAGTGAGCTGGTAGTCCTCCGGTGGGAAAACTATCTTTAATATCTTCCGTGAGGGCAATCGCCAAATTTTTTGTTAACCTGAAAAGTTTAACAAATCTGCGATCTGAAAGCTCGAAAGCATTGAATTGGTCTTTAAACACCATTTCTTTCTATCGTTTCCAATCTTTCAACGTCTTCTAGTTGCTAATCCAACGCAGCAAACGCGGCATCCATCTTGATTTTTAAGTACGCAAAATGGTTTTCCGCCAGAAAGAAGACGGCGTAAATTTTCCGTATGTTTACATTTTAGAGTACGTATTTTGCGTGCGGAAAAAAAAGGGCAGAGACTAGCGGGTCTCGCTACATACGTTAAAATGACGTCACTGGTTGGTTTTGAATGCGGAGAATTTTTACGTATTGGGCAGAGACTAGACCCCCATGTCTAAGCCAGGATTCGACCCCAAGGCCTCTTCATCCCTAGACTCTTTTGATCATTTGACAAGGTGGCCGGATGACCTGATGTAGATTGTAGTAGAGTATAAGAGGAAGAAACTTCGATATTTTCCGACAATTGCAATTTTTATAATCATTAATCTAGTTATTTCGAAAGATAAAAACATATTTAAAGGGAAACAATGTTTTAACAAATTTATATAAAAAAAAACGCTCCAAAAAGAAAAAGGAAAATGAGTTGAAAACTAAGTCTATTTTTCTTTTTGCAGTAGCGTGTCTCTCAAGTAGGATCTGTGAAGGGATACATCTTTACACAGAGTAGTGCTCTGATTGCTGTAGATACCACATAAGGTATTCTTATAATCCTCATTTTTACACTATTAACAGTGTAGAGCATACAAAAAAAACTAAGAATTAAGACAATTATAAAAATTATTCCTATCATTTTTCAACTTATCTCATCGTTTGAAATTCACAAAGCTAATTTGTTTGTCAGAACGAAATGCCCTTTATTTAAACTCAGCCTTGTCCATTTATTTCATACGATTTAAATGAGAGCTCAAGAGTGAATAAACTCTCACAATCCTTACATAACGCAAAGTTTAACTCTGCCACTTACAAATGCGTGACATGACTTTGGCAACATTAGTGCAACTTACTTCTCTTTTTGGTAGACGGTAAACATTCATCATAAGTTTGTCTCTAATAATGGTTGGGAAATGAGAGAAATGCATGCTCTCTTTTATGCTCTTCAGATAGATTAAGCAATATCTCGGAACATACAGGGAAGACACGTGTTACGAGCAAAGGGGCTGTCTCAGTTAATGAAGCCAGGAGATTTAGGACTCTGGCATGATGGATTGCTGCGTGAATGAAAAGTGATCTCGAACGTGATTTAACGGACCTCCAATGAAGACTACAACATGAAGATTTTCAGGGTGTCCGAACTAAATGTACCGAGTTTAAGTATTTCATTGAAAAAAAACTTTAAACTGTAGGAGGTAAAGCTTGAGACTAGAAAAATTGGTATCGGGCCAGCAGCCAGTAAACCTAAAAAGGTTAGTGGCCACTTTGGCGTTTGTTGGTGACCACTTTGAACTAAGTTGCAAAATTGTAATCCCACTTAAATTTCACTTCAGTCTGCATATAGTAATACTACACTATGTACTTGCATACGTTTTAACTAAATTACTATATATAACAGAAAAATGTATTGAAAAACTTGTAAACCTTTCCTAGAAAAGAAAATTACTTACTTTAAAATCCAAATAATGAGACAATTTGCTAATAAAACAAACACTAAATGAACCTGCATACTTGAAGCTTAAAAACATTTCACTTAATTTGCTGATTAAACATATGTTTGGTCAACTTTGACTATCTTTCCAAAAAAGTTTCACTAAATTTTCTAGATTAAAATTATGTGCTTACATGTTTTGTTCTATGGCATATGGGTAGATTTTCTCCCCAAGTTAACATCGGCTGCCAGTGACGATGCTAATGGCCATTTTCCTTTAATAATTGGCACGATGCATCGGCAGTTTGTATTTTTGTTTAGAAAAAAGTAGGTCGCTAGTTTGGCGATTAACATAGCATCTTGTAGTAGCCAAAAAATAATTTTTAGTCACCACTAGCTAGTGGCGACCACTAGTCTCGACCTTTAGTAAGAGGGTTATATTGGTAAAATTTAGCAGCTGAATTATTAGAGTTTTCTCGCAATATTTTTTCTTGCGTTTAAAGCTGTTGCGCTCTCTATGAGTGTGCTTGCAAGACCTTCCGGTTTGACCGGGACAGTCTATGTTTTTATACAAAGCCTCGGTATTCTTCACGTCCGAGAAAATATAAATATAATTATAGGTATACAAAAAGTTGGAAAATGATTGCCCGTGAAGAATATTTTAGGATAATTACTTTGGAATCTGTATCATTGATATGTAAAGTTAATATCGGATTAGTTTGTGAAGATTTTCGCAACAAGTTTAAAAAAAAAAAAAAAAAAAAAAAAAAAAAAAAAAACCTTTCTAAAAAAGTCGTTACTAAGAAAAAGGTACATGTATTTTTCTCTTTTTCGAATTTTAATGCATCATTTAAATCATTTCCTCTTACATAAGTATTTTACAAAATCACATTAGTGTGTAAAAAATAAATATTCATATGTTGTCATTTATATTTGTGCTCCGGAGTTAGGCTCGTAATTGGTAACCATTTATTCTTAGCAATAAAATCAAATTCACTCATTCAACCAATAGAAAAACTAGCTAAGAGCCTTGAATACCCGCGACCACGGAGTAGAAAGAAGGAGAGAAATGTTCTACGGATGCTCTAGTTTGAAAGTGGCAACGAATTCTCACAACCGCCAGGAGAAGCTACTCACCAATGCCTCCCTATTTCCTAAAGGAATCAATGTAAATGATACTGAATCTGTCATCTTTTTAAATGCTGCAATGGGAAAGAAAAAAAAATTCAACTGGATTTTGGTGTAAATCTTTGATTGATATTATGAATTAAATATGATTTTCATCCCACGAAAATAGGTGCCGTATTCTTTGAGAAATAGGTTTAATCGAATGCACTTACCAACTTGCCAAATCTGACAGAATCTGTCATTTTTAAAAGACTGCTGTTGGCAATAAATTTCTTTTTTTCAATTCAAATGTGGTGCAAACCATCGATTAACATTGAAGAGATTAAAAAAAATCGAAAATTAAGCTAATGAATATATTTTTAATTGTAAAAATGATGTAAATATAAAATTTCCTATTGTAAGGTCAAAACGAATAAGAAATAATTATATAATGAATAAATAAATTTTTCAATCACTGATTACAAATGGTAATAAAATAAAAATATGAACATGTAAAAAGGAAGGTAGTATAAAAATATAGTCTAATTATTATTTTGTCTACTAAATAATAATGAACGGGGCGTTACGTTTCGTTGGTCGTGTTTTTTTTTTGTGCTCTCGTAATATTATGTTTTCTATGTAATTTTTTTTCTGAATACGGGTGTATAGGGTCATATTATGTATAAGCCCTGTTTCTGAGGCATTTTCTTTTACCCAAAAGTGTATTATTGGGCTTATTTTATTCAAAATGTCTCGAAGGGGGTAAGCTCCCATTAACAACTATAACACCCACCTCATCTAAACATATGGATAGTTCTGGAGACCTGCATGCGTTAAAACAAGACTGGAAGCGCGATTTTGAAGAATTATCATGTAAGCTGAAAAACGATATTAAACAGATGATTTCCGGTAAGGAATCGAATGAAATGGCCAATACTATAGATACGCTACTAAATGAAGAGCTAAAGAAAATGGAAACAAAATGGATGGATCTTTTCAATGACTTAAATCAAAAGGTGAGTGATTTGAACAATAATATAAACAGTCTTGAAGACAACTTGGACATTATAGAACAGTATGAACGTAAACAGTCTTTAATAATAAATGGTCTCGCTGAAAATAACAATGAAGATCCATACATCGTTGCAATTGATTTTATGAATGAAAAATTCAATTTATCACTGTTACATTCTGACTTTATCAACATACATAGAATTGCCAGACCTAGAGAGTCCTTAACTAAAGATAAGGATGGTGCATCATTTATAACCAGACCATTGATTGTTAAATTTGTTCGAATGCTAAATCGTGACAAAGTGTTTAAAAATAAGAAGCTTTTAAAATCTTCCGGCATTTCTGTATTTGAGAACCTAACCAAAGCAAGAAACAACATTTACAAACAACTGAGAAGTTCTCATGTTAATTGCTGGACAAGAGGGGGCGATATACTAGTCCAACAAGATGGTAATGTAAAGGTTTTGAGAAAATTGTCTGAAATGCAATATTTTGTTAACTTAATTGCAGCTGATAAAAATGCTCAATAACTGTTGTTTTTTTAAACGCCTTTCTATGGACTTCTGTATTTCTATTGGTGATTGGTGGTTGACTTGCTTTTCTTATTGATGATTTACTCTGTACGTTGCTGCTGGTTCTTGCATTTTTTCTATTTTTTATTACTTGGTGATGTGGTCGTTACTTGTCCATTACTGATACTCTTTATGTTGTTGTTGCTTTCTTATATTTTTCCTTGACCTTATTTCTACCCGTATTGTAAATTGTGCTTTATTATGAGCTCTGCGTATTTTACAATTGAAAGTTTGAACACTCAAGTCGTAAATCCCAATACTAATACACAAAATGAGAATAAATATTGCACTATTCTGCATATTAATGTAAGAAGTATTGCATCTAAAGTTGATGAATTAAACAGTTTAATTAATAATATTGGAGATATCTTACTGATTGGAATAACTGAGACATGGGGAATTTTGGATGGATTTACCTATTTTCCTGGTTTTAATTGTCACTATATCAATAGAATTAATAAAATTGGTGGTGGAGTAGCTCTTTTTGTAAAGCATGATTTTAAAAATGTTCATTCCTGTACTAAATTTACTTTTATAACTGATTTTTGTGAGATTGTCTCAGTTGAATCTGATAATGTTGTATTTTCAACTATATATAAACCACCTAAAGGTGACTTTACTGCCTTTTTTTCTGTTCTTGATTCACTATGTGATTACTCTAAAGTTGTTAAAAAGCAAATTTGCTTATTTGGAGACTTTAATATTGATTTCTTAGATAAAAATGACCACGTTAATATGATTCAAGACTTATTCAGATCTCATGGCTGCACCAACTTCATTGATAAGCCTACACGCGTAACTCATAACACATCCACTTTAATTGATATTATCGCTACAAACTTGTATGAGAATTTGTATGATTTTAACCATGAAAATTTGAGTAATATTGATGTTATAAGATATAATAATCCTGGTTCAGCTTACCTGAACAATGAAGCTTTTGCTGGTATAATAATTTCTGATATTTCTGACCATTTTCCTGTTTTTGTTAAACTTAATGAGAAATTAATTTTTAACGATCATAAAACATTTAATGAACGTAATGGCTATACTTATCCTATGACCAGGCTTTATAATCAACATTCCCTTGAAAATTTCAGAATTTACATATCTACTATAAATTGGATGGATATCTTAATTTTTAGTAATATTGAAGATAATTACAATGCCTTTTTGAAAACTTTTTCCGATTTTTACAATATTTTTTTCCCTTATACTGCCTTCAAAAAGAAGAACAAAATGAGGAAGTGTTGGATGAATATTGACTTATTGAGAAAGATTAAGTTTAGGAATAAACTCTATCAGAAATTTATTCACACTAGAAAACTTGAAGATTTAGTTATTTATAAGACTTATAGAAATGGGGTAAATAAGGAAATTAAGAGAGTTAAGAAACAATTTTATTGCAATCTATTTTCTGTGGATAAGTCAACTAAAACTATTTGGAATAATTTAAAGAAAATTGATGTCAATGTTAAAGGTGCTGTTCAATGCGATATTACTGGTATAAGTGATTTAAAATATGATGATGTAACTGTTGTGAATGATGCTGATAAGGCAGAGATTTTAAATAATTACTTTTTGAATATAACTGATAATTTAATCAATACCAATGATATCAGTGCTTCTAATGAAAACTCATTCTATGGGTATTTAGAGAAATTTGGATCTGTTCCTTATTCTTTTTATTTAGGTGAAATTTCATCTGCTGAGCTTACTACGATAATTGATAATTTGAATATTTCTAAGGGAGCTGGGCATGATGGAATACACCCCAGAGTAATAAAATATATTAAAAATGAAATTTCGCCTGTACTTACAATGTTATTTAATTGTGTTTTTTCTGAGTTTATAATACCGAATAATTTGAAAGTCTGTAAGGTTATTCCTGTTTTCAAAAAAAAAGGTAACCCCAATGATGTTAAAAATTATAGACCTATTTCTATTGCTTGCATCTTTGCTAAAATTCTTGAGAAGTTAATTTATTCTAGGATTTGGAACTATTTTTGCACTAATAATTTACTTTTAAATAACCAATATGGTTTTACTAAAAATAAATCAACTGAAGTAGCTATAATTCGAGCAATTGATTACATTCAGAAAGAAATTGATGTCAAAAAAAATATTGTACTTGGTTTTTTTCTTGATCTTACTAAGGCTTTTGATGTTATTGACCATAATATATTACTACACAAATTAAAATTTTATGGTATAAGAGGTGGACCTTTTGATCTGCTTTGTAGTTATTTAAGTAATAGAAAACAGTATGTTTCCATAGGAAATTCATGCTCAAGAATGCTGTCAGTTAAGTATGGTGTTCCTCAGGGTTCAATATTGGGTCCACTGTTATTCATTATCTTTTTAAATGACATTTTCTTATTATCTAAAGATTCTTTAATTTTGTCTTATGCTGATGACACATCTGTTTTTGTTGGTGAAAAGGATGTAGTTTCTTTGAAAACTAAAAGTCAGGTTTTATTAGAGAAAGTTATGTTATGGTTTAATGCCAATAAATTGTATGTTAACTACGACAAAACTAATTTCACTATCTTTCATTGGAAAAATAAGAAAATTGACAATTTTGAACTAAGGTTGATTGGAAAAACTTATCAACATGTAGAGAACATTAATTTTTTGGGGATTAATTTGCAAAATAATTTACGCTGGGATAATCACATTGATTTTGTTTCAAAAAAGATTTCTCGTAGTTTAGGTTTAATGAACTTTGTGTCAAATTTAGTTCCTGTAAATGTTTTGTTCATCCTATACTTTTCTATGATCTACTCAGTTATTAATTATGGTATACTTACCTGGGGTCAAACAACTAAAAATAATTTAAACAGAATTAATGTTTTAATAAATAGATTTCAAATAATTGTTAATAGGACTAATAGATTTGGTAACATAAATAGAAGTTTTTTAATGAACGCTGAACAAATTTATAATTATAATGTTGGTCTTTTTATGTATGATTCAGTCCATAATGGGTTTAATTTGGAAATAGTGGAAATTCGAGAAATGGTTCATAATTACCATACTAAGCATCGTGATGATCTTTTACCAATTTTTGCAAAAACAAATTTATTATTCAATGGCATTAATTCCTATGGACCGAGATTCTGGAATTCTCTACCAAACAGCCTAAAATGCATAAACAGTAGAAATTTATTTAAAAAACGGTTAAAAAACATTATACTTAGCTCCACTTAAACTTATACTTAAACTAATTTGTGAACACTAACTTATCCTCAATGTCTTGAGTTAGCTCTGATTTTAAGTTTTTCTTTTCTTTGTTTATATTGTTTTTTTTTTATATATATCTGTATATTTTTTTCTCTATTGTTTTTACTTTCTGTATATATGTTCTTATGAATTCAGGTGAGTACTTTATTTCCCTATTCATTAATTTGCCCGTAATGTTGTCCCTTTTGAGTGATGGGAGCTCGTCAGGCTGTTTTTTTTACAGCCTTTACTCCCTTTACTTAATCAGGGCTTTTTGTTTTATGATGTATATACTTAATGCTAATGCAGATAATGCATTAGGCAGCTAATGCAGCCTAAAATGCATAAACAGTAGAAATTTATTTAAAAAACGGTTAAAAAACATTATACTTAGCTCCACTTAAACTTATACTTAAACTAATTTGTGAACACTAACTTATCCTCAATGTCTTGAGTTAGCTCTGATTTTAAGTTTTTCTTTTCTTTGTTTATATTGTTTTTTTTTTATATATATCTGTATATTTTTTTCTCTATTGTTTTTACTTTCTGTATATATGTTCTTATGAATTCAGGTGAGTACTTTATTTCCCTATTCATTAATTTGCCCGTAATGTTGTCCCTTTTGAGTGATGGGAGCTCGTCAGGCTGTTTTTTTTACAGCCTTTACTCCCTTTACTTAATCAGGGCTTTTTGTTTTATGATGTATATACTTGACGTTTGTTTTTTTAATTTTGTTCTTTTTTTTTTCTGTATTTGTGCTCTATTTATTGTTGTATTCGTCTTATGTTATGTCTATTTTTTGCTTATGTTTGTATTGCCTTGATTGAAATAAATTGAAATTGAATTGAATTGAATTGAATTGAAATATATTTAATTAATAACAAAATTAAGTACTGACATAATTAATTTTTGCCACATGCTTAATTTATCAACAATTTAGAGAACTGATTCTCAGCAAAAACAACATCGTACAATGCAGAAAAAATGTCGCATATATGTCAAATTTGGCAAGTTGTTAGATGCAGTCGATTAATCATCTTTCTTAAAAATACGGCTAAATTTCAGTGGGATCAAAATCATATTTAGTTCATAACGTTAATCGATGGTTTACACCAAATTCCAATTGAAAAAAAAATATTCTTGCCAACAGCAGTCTTTAAAAAAAGAGATTCTGTCAGATTTGGCTAGTTGGTAAGTGCATTCGATTAAAATTATTTCTCAAAGAATACGGCACCTATTTTCGTGGGATGAAAATATTACTTAATTCATAACGTCTATCGAAGATTTACACCAAAATCCAGTTGAAAAAAAAATATTTTTTTTTCTCAAAGCAGCATTTAAAAAGATGACAGATGCAGTATCATTTACATTGATTCCTTTAGGAAATAGGAAGGGATTGGTGAGCAGCGTCCTCTGGCGGCGGTGAGAATTCGGTGTCACTTTTAGATAGCAGAGATTTAGCTCCTCCCCTTTCACCTCCTTGCCCGCGACGCAGCTGCGGAGGATGGGGGGGAGGGGGGTAATAACAGTGCAAAGAATGTTTGGAAATGATTTTTTTTGTCCAGGGGTGTCCTTTGTTTGAAGTAGCTTGAGATGTTACCTTCTTACTATAAAAGAATTGTTTCTAAGTTGTTTTGTACTAAAATGTTCGTTTAACTGGGAAAAAATACAGCTACTCAATTTTGGAAAAAAAAACTGCTTTTAACTGATTTCTGAATTAAACTTTTCAATTACAACGTACGTACGCAAAATTACGTATGCAAAAACTGTTTTCAAGTCCTAAGCGACCTAATTATAAGTTCATTCTCTTTTGGCATAATTTCCGGGCATAGAAATGAGTGTATTTGACCTTCTGTGAAGCGTAAGTGGAAATAAACACATAATTTGGGAGGACTTTAACTTGGAGTTCATTGCTCATATTTAAAAATTATCTCATTAAAAAACTGGAAGTAGAGGAAAACTGAAAATGGAAATAAAAAATATACGAGTTTTATTCAAATTCCCTTTGCTTAATCTATACTACAAAATTTTTAAAGACTTTAATCGCAGTTATAAAGCTTTTTTGAGTCCTTAACATTTTCTAAGAATACATTTCTTATCTTCTAAAACTATAGTAACCTGAAACAAGTTGAAAATGTTAAACGAACTGATTTTACTCATAAACACCCACACATACACACAATTTTTTTTCAAATTTAATTTATTTTAATGGTAATTGAGTGAAATAAAAAGTTCATCCAACATTTTAAGTACTCGTTTTTTCGGGATTCATTGTTTGTTTCGTAGAGTAATTTTAATTATTTCAGTTTTTTTTTTTTGAAAATAAACCTAAAGCAAATATTTTAACAGATTTATCTCGAAGGTCTTATGCGCATTTAGCATTAAACTTTTTTACACGTGAAATACTTCTTGATAATTTCACAAAATTTCTTAAAATATGTAATAAGATCTAACCAAAAACGAATACCGTTTCACTACAGTTATTACCCATACTTAATTAATATTTTTATCTTTATTTTAGACACGTGCCGTATTTTTTTTTCTTAAATTGCTGGTAATTTTTAATTGGAATAACTTTTGAACTGTGCTTGACTAAGGGTTTTAAATGAAAAAAAAAACAATGTATGAAATATGAATCTTTTGTTTTTAACTTCTTAAATATTAAAATAATAAACCAAATTTAGTCTTTGAAATGCTTGCAAAGAAAAAGAAGAATACACACATGTACCTCAGTTCAGACTTGAACAAAACATCGTACAAGCTAATAGTTTTTTTTCCTTTAATTAAACACAAGTTATTATTATTTAAATACAACTTATTGTATTCATGAATTTGGAAGTCTGAGTTTCACTCAGTAGGTAAACTGACTGTAAGTGCAACTATGCAAGTATAACGGATATTTAACTACACTGATATTTGTCAATTCATATAATAGTCTGATTGAATAAACTTGTTATGTAAGTACAACGCGTATTTAACCACACTGATATTTGTTAATTTAGATAATAGAGCCTAATTAAATAAACTTGTTATGTAAGTATAACGCGATTTAACTACACTGATATTTGTTAATTCAGATAATAGAGTCTGATTAAATAACTTGTTACGTAATTATCTAAATTGAGAACTTATATTGAATATTCATTTCCGGTCTATTACTAACAATTTACGTGACAATTTGAGCCCAAGTTCTGTGTTTGAAGCAGTGAGTTAAAGCCCCTAAGCCAGGGCTAAGGCAGAATAACATGCAATATACCGCCACCTCGGTTATGCCATCCAGATATTGCAGTTTTGTCTTCATTAGGACTCGCCTGTCTGATCAGTCAGTAGGGCCGTGGTGGCCCGATCGGTAAGGCATCGGACTCGTGTCCGGAGGGACTCGGGTTCGATCCCAGCCGATCAAAGATCCACCTTCTTGATTAATGGTGGCTGGGAGGCGTTAAAAATGTCGTGGTCACAAAGTCCTCCAAGTGAAACGATACCTCTGGGGCCCCAGCACGGGCCTAGGGTTTGCTCGACCCTAGGTTCTGGTTCAAAATTAACAACAGAGCGCTCTTCAGGGCCCTATCCCGGTTAAACCACGAAGCTGTGGTAGGTACGGGGGACCCTGGAGTGTGAAATGAAATGAAATGAATGATCAGTCAGTAGGTCTCACCAGTTGAACAGGACCATTGCTGTAGTTTCTCCCTGTAAGTGCTACATTTTGCTTTAGCTACCAGTTTGTTTGGCACTCTTCGTTTCTATAAGATGATTTCTGCCTCCACCTCGGTTACTGTAAAATCGAAACTGACAAGTCCTACTGAGGATGAAACACGAGTCTCTGCAAGCCATGACTTAGGGGCGGTAATTTATTTCTTTTTTACTGCACAATACCCAAGATTTGTCTTCAAGTTACGAATTGAACCGTACCATTGATGCCGTCTTCCACTGGTGTTCTAATTATACATTACCTACCAGTTTGTTTCGCTGTCTTATCTTCGATAAGATGATTTATTTCTACAGCTCGGTTACTGTCTAATCTAGACTGATTAGCTCTAATGAGAACGAAACCGCAGACCCTGGAGAGCATAACTGAGCTGACAATGTATTACATGTAAGCGTATGAATTTTAAAGAAATGTAATTTTTTTTACAAACGACGTTTCACGTTGTATTACTAGTAAAGCTGTACTTCACTTTTTCTTTGGTGTTAATAATCTATTTTCTTTCATCGTGTAAGAAAATTAAATTTTTGATTATCTGAGACTGATGCCTTTTTTCATTTCTGAAGTTGTGCACTGTATTTCGGCTCATGTTATTCATTTAGTTTATTTTTTTTTCTTACTTTTAGTTTGAAAAGCTTGTTTATTATATTTTATAGGTGCAGAGAAGTCTAAAAATGCACTAAAAAACTTAAACTATGCATTTAAGAAGTATAACTTCTAACAAGCGTATATGAGGTCGTGCACTTATTTCACTTTAACTAGAAAAATTTTAGATTTCTTTATTTGCGTACCAAGAAATCATAAGATGTTTACTATTAATTTAGTTTTGTAGCATATTTTCTCCCTTTGGAAGAATTTAACTGATCGACAAAAAATTTTTCGTATATCAAACGAAAGTTCCTAGAATTTAGAATTTTAAACCTACAACATTTCTTAAATAGTACGTTCTTGTCTAGAAATTCTCCACTCTGACACATTCTGTAAATTCCAGAAATTTCCAAAAGGACAAAGAAATGTTTTCACATACTAATAGATATTGTCGTGGGTCTGAAAATAGAAATTTCTTACATTCTTTAGCTTAAAAGAAACGTTTACATTTCAAGTACTTTGCTGCTGTCTTTTAAAATTTAATGCTTTAGAAAAATACACGTACTGTGTGGTTTTTTCATTCAATTGTGTAATTCAATGTCACTTTTGTGCGCCTACTATCATATTTAAAGTCAATTAAAATGCTTTTAAATATCATAAAATGCTTTTATCAAAGACTTCTTCCGTCTTAAAATAGGATTTTTTTCTCCTGAAGTTATTCACAATATCATGCATTGCAAAAAATGAACTGCTGTTTTGCAGTATAATACTGGCAGCCGAGGCTCCAATTTAAAACTATATAATGCACAGTAAAAAACTAAAACTAGCAATTTTACAGTTTCTTCCTGTTAAGTTAGAAATTTTACAGTTTATTGCCGAGAGATTTAGCTGTATTATGCTGTAAAAACAACAGTATAATACTGGCAGCAGAGGTTCCAGTATAAAACTGAAATACACTGTAATAAACTATAATATTAGCAATTTGACAGTTTATTATTGTAAAACTAGCAATTTTTACAGTTAATGACTATAAAATTAGCTGTATCATACTGTAAAAACAAAATTCATTTTTTACAGTGTGTCGGTTTATAATCATGCGTTGGAAATCCTTTAATGTACAAGAAATTTGAAATATAACATCTTGAAATGTAACATTTGAAATATAACAAAACGCCTTATTGCTGCCTTTAATCAGCTAATAACCAACACCTTGATTGATTAACTTTGGATTGATAAAAATAATGTCGATTATTTAGTCCTCATGTTGCTGAAATGTTTGCTTTGCTGTCTTCTGCAATAATACGTATATTGAATGAAATGTAATGCAAACTTTAAGGACACTTCAATATCCCTTTTGGATGACTTGGGTAAAGGGAAATATTTTTCTATACTTTTTTAGTTCTTCTATAATATTGCACACTGCAAAAAATGAATGTTGTTTTGACAGTCTAATGCAGATAATTTTAGAGTAATAAACTGTAAAATTGTTAGTTTTACAGTTTATCACTGTGCATTTTACAGTTTTAAACTGGAAGCTTTGCTGCCACTATTATATTAATGTTTTTACAGTATGATACAGCTCATTTTGTGGTAATAAACTGTAAAATTGTGGTAATAATCTGTAAAATTGCTAGTTTTGCAGTTTATTACTGTGCATTTTACAATTTTAAACTGGAACATATGCTGTCAGTATTATATTGTAAAAATAACTCTTTATTTTTTGCAGCGCAGTACTTTAACTACTTGTATGCTTTTAATAAAATAAGAATAAAACTTTACTAATGTATTGATTTATATTGAAATGTTTTAGATGAAGGGAAATGCAGACGAAATTTCATTTTTTTGCTCATCAAGTATTTAAGATAATGTTCAATAAAAGAGCACAATAAATATTTTTTCCTAATGCTGATAAAAGCATACTTCTATAGGCAAAAAGTAAAAATCTAAATGACATTTAATGTTGAGAAAAAGTGTACACATTTAAAAATCCTTCTCAAGACTGGCTGCTTCCCCAAAATAGATTGAATGCTTAGGTAATTAATTTTGTTTAATGATTCTTACATAATTTAGTACATTAATTATGTTAAATATAGAGCTCACTTAAAGTTATTAATGATGAATAATTTATGAAATCAAGCTGTTAATTAACTAATGACTGTGTATGAAAATAACTACTTTTAGAAATATAGGGTTATAAATTATATTTAACCTTCAAAATTTAATAAAAATAATAACTGAACGACCTAGAATTTGTTCCAAAACTCGTGAAATTAAAAGAACTTATGTAAAATGTTATCTCACTTGGTAATGATTTTTGATTCTAATACTTGTGTGCTTTAATATTTTTATTTAATTTTACTTAGGAACGGATTATGAAGTAAAACATTAAAAAAAACATGTAGCGTAAAAATGGGTGCGTTTTATACATTATTGTAAAAAATAGTATTGTGTTTGTTTTGATCTTATTATTTTTCCATTTTTTATTTTAAGTACTTTAGGGCTGGAAAATTTAGGTTTGGTGAATTTTTGATTACAGTATATGGTCAAAAGGGTTTCAATTAAAGAAGTTACTAATAAACAAGTCAATAATAACTGAAGTTTACTTTAAAAAATATCACCTGATTTCGAAAGAATAGCTATTAAATTCAAGACTTTTCTTTTTTGGTACGAAAATTGCACATTTTGGTTTTAGAATTCAAGAGAGAGTTTTAGTTGGTGTTTGAATATCGAAGTTGAATGCAGTAAAGTCAGAGTTCTTTGATGAAATTCTTATTTCTTTTCAATTACATTCAATCATAGATGGAAGAATGCGAAATTAGTAATTATTACTTTGTCAGAAAGCGAGTGTTAACTAACCCAATAGTGCACTGTTGAAAAGTTACTTGTTTCTACTTAATGACATTAAACTCAAAATCGAAAGCAAAACTGCAAGACAAGGGTCAACATTAGTAAAAAGATTTAATGTAATGAAACGCGGGTGCTACATCTCTTTATTTGAAACGATTACGCTCCGTCCTGTATTTTCTCTATTAACTTCTCATTCACTCTCTCTTCCAATTACGTAATTTATTTTTCACATTTCTAACGAAAAGCAAAAGGACATGTTAGTATAATTCTGAATAAATAAGGGAAACTGCTTTAGTCACGGACAATTGTACCCACAGACGTTGGTCGGAAAATTTCAGATATTGTCCTTAGAGATCGGGTAGGGATTTAACAGGTGCGGATCTGGCCATTTTCAGTATCTCACGAAATATTCGATATCAAATGAAAAGGTACGATTTATCACAGGTTTTCGAACTTACTATGGAATAATCCAGGGTTTAGAGTCTACCAAAAGACGTGCAATAGCCCAATAGACCCCACAACTGTTTTTCAAGCTTAAAACACCAAAGTTTTGCATGAAATTGAAAAGGAATGTAAAGACTCAGCTTCCGTGAACAATTCCGTGATGGTCTGAATGGAAAGGCGTTATACTCTTAAGGTTCATGGTTCGATTCCAGCCGTTCGAAGATCCTCTGCGATCTTTAGTGGTGACTGGGGCACGTTAAATATATTAGTGGTCACAAAGTTCTTCAAGTTTCCATTCCAAATTAATACCTTTCGGGGTTCTTGATGGGGTTGCTCTGTTCCTGGTCTAAATAAAATATAGTTCTCTTCATGGCCTAATTCAACAGGTTAAATCTTGTGCAGTCGTAGATATTGGGGACCCTGGAGTACTTATATAGCTCACCAGGGCTTCCATACAAATTAAGCCTTTATTGACCTTTTATTTAAAGGGAAAAAAATCTTCTGAATGTTATTCATGATAGTTGTGTCATATTTTCTCGTGTTTTTTAAATAAAAATTTCTTTTTTTTATGTTTCAAAAAAAAAAAAAAAAAAAAAAAAACCCTCTGAGAAACAGTTCTGCAAATACACGCATGTGAACTTATGTACCAATATGTATTATTCACAAAATTAAGTAAAATATATTGCATCATGTTTTATCATTACACATGCTGAAAATTTGCGAGCCTATGGAAAATATTAATTGTATTCATAGTTAAATTTAAATGCTTAATAAGTAATTAATAGTGAA
Organism: Uloborus plumipes; assembly: GCA_038373865.1. Lineage (NCBI taxonomy): Eukaryota > Metazoa > Arthropoda > Arachnida > Araneae > Uloboridae > Uloborus > Uloborus plumipes. Next base: position 35,457 of record JAXGGA010000188.1, on the reverse strand, counting down.
AAGCTTATTGTTATAAAAAAATCTTAGCACTTAAAAATCCTTATAATATGCATAGTTATACACATGCATCGAAATGTCAAAAATCACATTTCTATCTAATGCCAGAAAATGGTTCATTTATTTCAAATAACACCTCTTAAGAATGACTTGACTCAAAGTTAATTAGCAATTACTGAAGTTAAAATTGAGAAAAGTACAGTTCATGTTATTGACTTCACAATTAATTAATTATGCCTTCCAACCACTTGTGAAAATTCAATAAAGAAATAAGCTCCCGTCCCTGATTTTTCTGACGAAGACTTAATCAGAAGCTGTCTTGACTAAAATTAAGTGGATGAATTTTAGCGCTTACAGTTTAATATATAAAACGAATTTACAGTGTTTAAGTGTTCAATTTCGTTTTTCTTGAGAGTTTGAGTAGTGTCGAGAGTTTAAAAAGTTTATTTTAAGCACACATGTAATTGCTGATATAAAGAATTTATTTCATACAACTGTTCTTTTACTAATTTCACAAGAATGTATATTTGTTAGCAAATCTTCAAATATTTGCATTGAGCTTCATAAGTGTGGAAAATTGTTTTGCTATTAAAATCTACCATTGAGATGGAAATTCAAAATAGGTATGATTAAAAGCATTAGCCGCTATAACGAAACATTTAACTTGCATTTTCAAGTAAAAATGAAAGTATTTTTGAGATAATTTGTGCTTTATTTGCATTGGTTTTTACTTTAAGTATCGCATTTTTGATGTTATGTCGAGTTATAAAACTATAACTTAAACATAAAACAGTTAAAAAAAATATGTAGCTGCTACAAAGTTGGTGTAAAAAATATTTTCGGACAACGAAAAGTTAAGCAAACACCTTTGTGCAATGTGCAATATGTTTGTATTCTAGCAAACTACAGCCTTATTTTGTCTCTCCCTTACACTTTTACTTCTTGAAATGATATTTTTAATTCAACTGAAACTGCATTTTAATGTCCTTCGGTTCAAATATTTTAGGTTTTTTTTTAAATTCCTGATTGATAACGCACATATCCTACTTCTGGTACTGTATTTTGGTGCTCTGTACTTATTTATAAACAATGAAAAGTGCAATTATTTAAAAAAAAAAGTTATGGTTATTGTCTTTTACAATGCCTGAAAAACGAAGTATATCCCGAAAAAATAGTTCACATTCATTTTAAATAGCATAATAGTCTGTCTTACCAATTAAGTTCAACGTGCATATTTTCTAAAGGTATTAATGGTACTGCACAGCAATCGAACTCTTTTTAACACTGAATAATTTTGTTCTGTTCCAAACCTTTTGAATATTTTGTGTAATAAATCAGAAAGCATTCCAAGCTTTTAAGTTTAAAATTTTCGACCGCTTTCTATGTATACTAAAGCTTAGATTGATTGATCAATTAGCATTTTCACTAACGTAAATCTTTCTGAAGTGGGTATTGCAATTTATTCTAAGCGGAAAAGACTGTCAACTACTGCGTTTGAATATTCCGAATTTAATATGACTTGACATTGAATATTCATCAGTATTCATCAGAATAGTTTAGCTTAATTTTTGCTATTTTTTTCAAAATTCATAACATTGAAGGCTTACAGAAGGAGTAAAAGTATAATTCAACACTTAAAATAAGAGATAATCTTTAATGCAAGGATTTTCAGCTTTGTTTTAGAATATTTCGTATTTCACAGACACATTGTAGAAGAAAGTAATAAGGCGCATATATATTATTCAAATGAAAATACAAGAAGGACACTTAAAAATAGTTTTTACTTTTATTTTTAATCTTCAATGGCAAATCCAGTTTTTTTACTTGATTTTTACTATGAAGAGTGCATGTCGCTGCAGAGTTGATTTTAAATTCCCTAGACTAAATTGATGCTCTAAAAACGTTATTCTTTGGATACTTAAAGTTGTAATAGTCACCCAACATGACGTTACTTCTTATCATAGTATGTTTTAGCATATTTTCTCGTAAGGGAAAAGAAAGAAGAAAACAGTGTTAGAAGTGACTTTTTCTTTCATTGAAAAAAAGGCGTTCTTTTTAATGCCGAAACATATGTCTACGGCATTCTGCACTTTCTTACATTCAATCGTTAAAAATAATTATTTTACTCTCGTAGGTGTTTGCTTGTCTCACAGTTATTATTTCATTTTTTAGCTTAAGTGTATGCTTTTTCAGAATTTATTTGATTTTATGTGAGTAAGAATAAAAATCAGGCTAGGGTATCCATAAAAGTTGCGATGTCCAGCAAAATTTGCACTATGGGGCAAAGCAAGTTTTTTTCTCTTCAGACTATGGAAAAAAGAAAGTGGATTTGGAAACGCCGCAGTGTGAGTGATTGCGCAGTGTTGTTTTCAAGTGATCAGGGGATCGAACTTGTAGCTTCGGTGTCAAAATTGAAATAAATAGTCGCATTCAAACTTTGCTGGTAAGCGAAGAAAGAATTTCATTTTTTTAAAGTGCAAATTATTGATTTTTGAAATAAAAACATTTCTTTCCTTTTGTTATTTTGTGGTACGCCAAAATAGGATCAATGTCCTAGAAACAAATTTTTTTACGATTTTGGAAGAAAAAAAAAAGGAAATAAAGAAAAAGAAAACACCTACCCACACACAAAACTTTTTTCTAAATCTATTTCCTACAACTTCTAAACTGAAATGATTTTAATCCCATGATTTTGAATTCCATTTTTAGCATAATATTTTGGTTTTAAGTGACAAAAGCAAAGTCTACCCCATTCTTATTGCTTTTACCATTTGTTGTGTTATGACTCCTGAAAAATGACTGAAAAGCCTATTCAACGAACGAATAAGAAATAAGAACTAATAAGAGCAAATAATAACCCAGTATAGATTTTCTACAAAGAAAGTACTTTGTACATTTCAGTATTTTATTGCTATATTACCTGCGGGTTTTTCTTTCTTTTTTTGTTTGGTTTTTGTACACGATGTTCTATTTAGGGAAAAGTTATTTCTTCAGGGTATGGATATTTTTGTCAGAAAAATACTCACTCTTCAATTTCAAACTGAAGTTACTATTTATAAATTTAAGATTTTGTAATAGTAGTATTATTTCAAAATAGCCAAATTGTCTACTTGCAAGAAAGTAGCACTCAACATAAGTAAAGAAATATGGATTACATCTAAAACTGAATAATAAAAGTGACAAACTTTTACAAGATAATTACAGTTCCTAAGTTGACCTTTTTTGGGGGGGGGGGGGTACATTTATCTGAACTATTAATACGATCCTCAATGTCTTTTGACTTATGTTAACACACGTAATCGAATTGTTTTCGATAATATCACTGTATTGCCTTGTTACAAATACGTTTGTAAGATATGCAAAAAATAAATAGATAAATAGATAAAACGAAATAAATGAATAAAATATTTTAAACAAAATATTTTGTAAACCTCAAAAAACTTAGATTCAACAACAATTTTTACTATATTGCGTTAAAATACAGCATTATTTAAAAATATGAATCTGACTAATTCCATCTCAGAAAGTAGTTTATAAAAATTTATTCGTCATAAAAGAATAAAATTTTACCGATGTATCGAAATGATTGCATTTGGTATTACTTAAACACCGTAGTATTAGTAAAGAGTTGATAAAGAAAAATAATACATTTTGAGGTATATAAAAACACAATCGTGTATTTTCAAAAACGAAAAAAAAAATATACTGCTATAAATTAAATGCAAGTTTGAAAAAAAAAATCATTTAATAGAAACTATTCCCAGATCGAGCTGTACTTCATTACAGCATTAACGCACCGCAAACGCTATCAACGCCGCATGCTGAATTAACTAACACAGTCATTGCTGGTAACATTTATAGTGCACACAGCAACCACTAAAGAAACGTTAAAATGAAATAAGCATATCTCTCATACACCAACTACCCCGAAGTTAATACAGAAGACTCATGATGAATATTTATCGCCGACACAACGTATGCGTCTGAAATGGATTCGCATTAATATCTGAACTTGCCATTTATCATGAGTTAAACTTAACTCAAGGAAATGAGCCGCAAAATTTACGGACTGGGTAAATAACTTTTAATAAGTAATGCATATTCGTCTTGAGATCAATGTGCTATGGACAGTTTGAAAAATGAAAGGACGAAGCCCTGGAGTCCATTAGGTTGATGAAATGTGGAATTCCTTAGCAGGGTAAGTAATATTGTGAGTCTTTCTGCATATTTACATACGTAAGATTTCGTTAAAAAATATATTGTCTTTGAAGAACTAACGGAAAAATATTAGCTAATGATACAACGAAAAGAATTTTACTAGTCGTTTTCTTTTATAGGCATAATCATTGTGTAATTTTTGCAGCGCAATCGGTTATTTCACATCTGAGCATTCAATATTAAAATACGTTTGTTGCAAATGGAAATATAGTGTAATCAATCTTTCTTCCCCGAATGTCTAAACCTTTTTTCCTAATGAGTCTAAAATGTGTCCCTAGTAGTTTTTTGTAGCTTTTTTTTATTTGTTTGGTGAAATTTTACCATTTTAATGGAATTATTGGAATGATTATTTGTGCCACCAAAAGTTTTCAACGCTCAACACGAGCACATTGCAGTAAGGGCCCTGCTTCACACTGACGTAAAGCAGAAACGTAAAATGGATTGCACAGCCCCCCCCCCTCGTTCCTATGAAAAGTACCCGGATTTACGGTTTCTGCCTTCTGTTTCGGTCGCGTTTTACGCTGATGAGGAGCAGGGCCCTAAAAGTATTAACTTGGCCTAACTGTTACCCCAATCACAAAATTTATTGGTACTCGGTCAAAACTATCAACTTTTATATCATACAATTCTTGAAAATTGAAAATTACTCAAAACTATAGTGAATTTTCGTTGTGTGAATGTCGTAAAATGAACTCAGTTGTAAAATTATGTAGTTAATTTTAAGAAAAAATTCAAATCATTAATACTATTATTATTTTTCTTTTAGATTTTCGATAGAAAAAATGTGTGTGTTAGAGAGTAAGTAAATATACCATTCTAAGATCTCAGTTGTCAAGTATTTAGAAAAAAAAAACAAACATCTAAGTTCCTTTTTTCAGAAAACAATAACATATTTCCTTTAAAACCACAAGCTGTTAAAGGGAAGAAAAGTTGTAACTTCCTCTGCAGATTAATAGATTGAGCTTCGAAGATTTATGTTATGGAGTCAAACCACAGGTTTCTGAATTACTCTAAATTTATTTATTTCTGAGACAGCGGTATAACGTTAAAACGCCTATTGTTCGTTCTTTTTATTTACTGAACAACTCTTGTATCTTAAGGTTACCTTAGAGTTTTAAATAAAACGCCCAAGAATATAACATTTCTATTCGAAAAACAAGAGGAGGGGGGGGGGCAAGCTTTAGTAGCCGTGGACAAAACGATTTTAATGTTAATCTATTTTTGGAAGTAGCTATTCAAATTACCCAATACCGTGAAATTCCTTTTTGGATCAACATTTTAATAATACTTGAACTGTTGCAAGTTAAAGAGATATTATACTATATTTTAAAATATATTTTATTTCAGTTTACTTTTTTTCATTGAAGTTAGTAAAAACGCTAAATTTTCGTTTTACTTTTAGCGAGAAGAAGTGTGTTTGAAACTATTTATTATTTAGCATACATTGGAATATTCAAATTTAAACTGTTCTTGTTTTCTTTCTTTCCAACATTTTTAGGAGAAAAGTTTTTGAAATGACTTTATAAATACATAAATGGCAAAGTTGTGGTAAATAGGGAAAGCTGAATAATGTATTTTTCGAAATGAAAATCTTAGAATATCGATATTTCATCATTTGGAGAAGAATAAAGAATTGAACTTTTAAAAATAATTTATAGTGTCTAAGTTTTAAATAAATACTCTATTTTAAACTGATATTTTTACTTGTTATTTGAAAGCCTTCTCTGGCATCCTCGAAGTTCAAGCAAGTCAAACACATTTGATTATTTTGTTCATTTAAATCTTATTTATGAGCGTAAAGTACGCTTCTTTCAGGCTCAAAAAAAAGTATATGATGCAGTTTTAAATTAGTCCTTTTATTTATGGGCGATTCTCTGTAAACTCGTCATTTTTCGCACGAAATCTGTCCAGGCATGTTTTTTTTGAAATGTTCGTATAATTATTTTCCTATCGCTCAGAAAATAAATGTATTACTTTGGTTTGAAAGCGGGCCAATTGAAGTATGTGTTTTTCGAATAAAGCATGATAGGGGGTAAGTCCCCCGCCTGGTATAACTAGGCAGGGGACTGCGCCAGGTGACGGTGTTTTTGCTCTTTGTTGCGTAATATCTGCAAAACTATTGGAGCATAATTAGTTACGAGACTACCTATAAATTTAGGCACAAATCGTGGACATAATAACTAATATGTTTTATAATTAAATTAATTGACATTAATAAAATCACTTCCCAGAGGACGGTTTTCGCAACGACCCTGATGCATACTTTCATCACAAATGTGGCTCTCAAACTAAGCTATGTAGCGTTTCAACACCGTTCTCGGCGATTTTGGCAAATTCACACTAATTACTTTAAACTTCATGCCAAAAAGAATTTGCAAAAGTTATAGATTTTTCGTATTACAGCTTTGAATTTGTTGCAGGGGACTGTTTGAAAAAACTCCGGACAGAATTTACATGACAATTTTAAGTTTTAGAAATACGTAATTATACCTTATTTCATAAGAAAAATATAGCTTCCTTATTCTACTTTTAGATATTAATTGCCAAATTTATGTAGTGTTTATAGATTTTTTGAAAACCTGTCTTTAACAGTTAGACTATGGGATTGGGACAGCCAGGGGACTGTGTTTTTGACGCTTAGATAATTTCTAGAAAAATAAATTAAATTGTTTATCACTCCAAATACACTTGGGCCACAAAGTATGATTACTTTACTTGTATTAAGAGCGATAATTACTTTATTACACTTTATTCTTTTTTAAATACTCTGTCCGGACAGCCAATTACCAGTTTACAGAGAATCGCCCTTATAAGGAATCGCAATTTTTAATTTTAAACTTATCCCAGTTGAAATTCAAATATCTGAATTAGAACCCCGTAACATAGATGTTTACATTTCTTAATTTATGGTATACAATATAATTTCTTACACCGAATTAATAAAATATTACTTCAACAACAAGTGTATTTATATATATGAAACGTACTGCATACAGGTAGCTTCAAAAAACTATTTCAAGGTACTAATATGTTTTAAAAATCTAAAGATACGTAACACCCTTTTTGCAGTAATTTTTACCTAAGACCTAATTTTCCTTAAAAATAAATGCCTTTGCCAAAATTGAAAAACAGTTCAATTACTCTATATACTTTATGATACGGAAACACTGCGAAAGCCAATTAGAGACAGAGCCCCGGAGGCACTTGGCTAAATATTATTTTAGAACGTCTGTAGCGGCCATTTCATTTCTTTTCCGAACATAATAGGTTCCTACATTTTTTTCTCTTGTTTTCTTTAACTCGACTTGGAGCACCGTAGGGGGTTGTTTTACTAAGCTTCAGCGTTATTAAGTTGCTAAGTAATGTTTTGTATTTGAAGTGGAAATGAAGTATTTCGTACTCAATTCTAAAGTTCAAAATTTATTTCATTTTATTTTCTATTTGTTTTTTGATGGCTTATTTCGTTTTTATTTATCTTAATACAAAGTAAAACAATAGATCGTCTGTCTAGGATACTTCAAATTTACTATTTCTATTCTTTTAGAGCTAAAAATAAAAATATAGGAGCACTTTTGATTTGAAACAATGACGTTGATATAACTTAATATTGTGTTTAGGACTTTGTTTCATTTTACAAGCGCAGTCATTAAAACAAGTATAGATAAAAATTATCTTTTCAAATGTTGGAAGTTTTTTCCCCCGTATGACTTGCTGTCAGGGTCAAAACTCAAGTAAGCATCAAATTGTTTGAAATTATGTTTATGAGTACTTTAGACAAATTGCAACAATACAATATTTTCTTTTTTGAAGTTAAAAATCAACGTAAATAAAGCACAAATAAGGTAGAAAGTACAGCAAATAGCTATTTCAAGGCTACAATGGAGCCCCTTCATCAGTGCAAGAAGCTCAGCAAACAACATGAAAGCTGTAAGAGAACTGAGCGCGAAGCACGTGTTCCCCGGTATTTATAACAAATGGGCGAGTGCGCTTGAACTCACAACAAAGCGGGAAAACACCGACCAATCAGCGATCAGCGAAACGCCAGGAGAGCGAAGAAAAGGGGGGAAGGCGGCAAAGGAAAGTAGGGGAAAAAAGCGCGGGAGAAAACACTAGAAGACAAAATTATAAAAATTGCTTCCAGATGTCAGGGAAAAATGGAACACTGGAAAAATCATTCACCAGAGAATGGGAATTTTTCCAAATATGGTAAGCTTCCCAAAAATCGAGGTCATAAACTGACGAACATTTACAAATAATTCGAGCCGAAGAAAAATCAAAGCAGTGACCAGAAGTCCAACAATGCTGAGCAATGGAAGAGTGTGCTAGTTCTTTATGTTTAACATAATTTTGATGCTCTTTCAGACGGTGCTTAAGAGGCTGCTTAGTCTCGCCTACATAGCTAAGTCCGCATTTGCAAGAGATGCTATAAATGCCCCAGTTGCTTTGGCAATCAATGGGATGCTTTAAGTTTGTAAACTTGATTTTGTTCACAGGAGAGAAAGAAATATCGAAACCAAACTTTTTCAAAATCTTTGCAACTTGATGACTTGTTTTTGGATAAAAAGGCAAAACAATGGTGTAACCAACCTTAGACTCGGAAACCTTGCTGGAATGAGAGGGCTTTATTAGCCTATTATATATAGAATCAACAATCTTGGGCGAGTAACCCCGATCAAAAGCCACAGCTTTTAAATAAGAAAGCTCAGTATTTAAAGAACTGGATGAAGAACAGATATTCAAAGCACGAAACACAAAAGCCTTAAATGAGGCCAACTTTTGGTTTCGAGGATGAGAAGAGTAGTTGTGAGGAGGTAGTGTAACAGCAAAGGGCTTACGATACACTGAAGTCATAAAATCGTTATTACTCTTAGTAATCAAAACGTCCAAGAATGAAAGAGAACTTTCCATTTCCATTTCAATAGTGAATTGGATGCAAGGATCGATAGAATTAAGAGTGGAAAGTAAAAGCTCATTATTAACTTGGTTTTGGTCAAGCAAAACAAAGCAATCGTCAACATAACGAACATAGAACGGAAACTTTATGGATTCAAAAAGTTTCACCTCAAAGTAGTGCATATAAATGTCACTTAGAATAGGGCTCAAAGGGTTACCCATCGCTAAACCTTCGGACATACGATAGTAAACACCATCAAATACAAAAGTATTCTGCTCAAGACAAGCACGAGTAAGAGAAACAAGTTCATCAACCTCAAAACTAGAAAAATGATGTTCCTGGAGTCTCAATTTGAGACAATCCAGTGCTTTAATAACAGGTACATTAGTGAAAAGTGATTTCACGTCAAAAGAAGCCATCGTTACGCCGTGAGGCTTAAAGCAACGAAACTTCTGAACAAAGTCAATGGAATTTTTAACAGTGAAAGAATTGCTGGTCAAAAAATGGAAACTAAATGCTTAGCTAGTTTGTAAGAAGATTTTGTTTTTGATTACTAAGAGTAATAACGATTTTATGACTTCAGTGTATCGCAAGCCCTTTGCTGTTACACTACCTCCTCACAACTACTCTTCTCATCCTCGAAACCAAAAGTTGGCCTCATTTAAGGCTTTTGTGTTTCGTGCTTTGAATATCTGTTCTTCATCCAGTTCTTTAAATACTGAGCTTTCTTATTTAAAAGCTGTGGCTTTTGATCGGGGTTACTCGCCCAAGATTATTGATTCTATATATAATAGGCTAATAAAGCCCTCTCATTCCAGCAAGGTTTCCGAGTCTAAGGTTGGTTACACCATTGTTTTGCCTTTTTATCCAAAAACAAGTCATCAAGTTGCAAAGATTTTGAAAAAGTTTGGTTTCGATATTTCTTTCTCTCCTGTGAACAAAATCAAGTTTACAAACTTAAAGCATCCCATTGATTGCCAAAGCAACTGGGGCATTTATAGCATCTCTTGCAAATGCGGACTTAGCTATGTAGGCCAGACTAAGCGGCCTCTTAAGCACCGTCTGAAAGAGCATCAAAATTATGTTAAACATAAAGAACTAGCACGCTCTTCCATTGCTCAGCATTGTTGGACTTCTGGTCACTGCTTTGATTTTTCTTCGGCTCGAATTATTTGTAAATGTTCGTCAGTTTATGACCTCGATTTTTGGGAAGCTTACCATATTTGGAAAAATTCCCATTCTCTGGTGAATGATTTTTCCAGTGTTCCATTTTTCCCTGACATCTGGAAGCAATTTTTATAATTTTGTCTTCTAGTATTTTCTCCCGCGCTTTTTTCCCCTACTTTCCTTTGCCGCCTTCCCCCCTTTTCTTCGCTCTCCTGGCGTTTCGCTGATCGCTGATTGGTCGGTGTTTTCCCGCTTTGTTGTGAGTTCAAGCGCACTCGCCCATTTGTTATAAATACCGGGGCACACGTGCTTCGCGCTCAGTTCTCTTACAGCTTTCATGTTGTTTGCTGAGCTTCTTGCACTGATGAAGGGGCTCCATTGTAGCCTTGAAATAGCTATTTGCTGTACTTTCTACCTTATTTGTGCTTTATTTACGTTGATTTTTAACTTCAAATATAGTTCAGCACAAAGCCTATTTGATCATTTTTCATTTAATATTTTCTTTTATTTTTTGTTTGGGACTGCGTATGCCATGGTCGTTAGAATCGATATGGAGGAGTGAAAATGGAATGTAGTTGGTCTTAATACTCCTGGTGCTGGTGGCACGTTATTCCATATTCCTCTATCTAGATTAGTTTTCTTTCCATCCTTGTTTGAGTAAGACGTTGTTGTGTTGAAGTGCATCAATCATTGAGCGTAAAAATTGAGCTGCGCAGCAATTTGAAATTCCTACTGAAAATTTTACAAACTCCTCCTGAATGTTTCAACTTGTCAAAAGAGGTTTTTAGCATGTCACGTAGTCAAATATTTGAAAGTCATAAACGGTTTTCTGAAGGCAGAGAGGTTGTTGAAATTATGAACGTTTCCTTGTCTTTTGACAACAAGAATTCATTAAATTATTAAAACCATTATGAAATTTTGTGCAGAGAACAACGCTTTAGTGTTCAAATATTGTCAGACATTATGCACTCAATACAGAGAGCCAATAAGAAAATTTTTGATTCATGATTTAAATAGGACGAAATATTGCGTACAATTGTTACCAAATAACTGACATTCGCAGCGCTCAATGCGCTCTGAATGAAACAGTTCTCATCGGACAAACATATTAGTTAGTTCGCTCATTTACTATACTGACAACTATTACACAATGTGGCTTCTATCTGTAAAGAAAATAGTGCATTGCAGGAAGTGTAGTTTCAGTGTGTAGTGAAGATGAAAAAAAAGTGGCAGACTACATTGTTGGACAGAATATAAGGTCAGAAAAGAAAGAGCAGAAATAGTGAACTAAAACAGTGAAGGTGACTATGGAATGAAAATTTCTGACAGCAAGGATAGTAAATCCCGTAGCATACAGATGCTGTTAAATTTTTGGTGTCAGTATCTCAAGGGTGGGAGAATGAGAATTAATTGAATGTGTTTACTTATTATTTGTCACTGCTGTAACGAATGAAGTAATGAACGGAATCAAACAAAAATTGATCTACAGGTGACATTTTAGAGGGTACAGCAGCAGATTTAAATTTTGGTGCCAGTAGCTTCAGGGAGGGGGAGTATCCGGAAGTTTTTTCTTTTTTATTGCGACTGTTATGTATTAAGAAATATTGCCGTAGTTTCGATGGAATTTGGAATGAAAGTACATCTACATCAAAGCAAGCAATAATTCAATTTTGACTACAATCATTCCAATGGAGGGTGATTTTTGTCTTTTCTCGCTAAGTCCACCCTAATTTTCCAAAACATCGGAAAACTCAATGATTTGAAATTTTTGTCGGCTAGAGTCTTCTATTTGTTCACAAACATTTTTTTTTTTTGCAATAACTTAAAGCAAAGGCTTTTACAATGATTTTAAATTTTTCTTTCCGATTCTGCTTTTGAGGGTGTATTTTAATAATTTAGAAATTAGAGCGGTCGTCAAAGTTTTGCGAACTATTTCATTTTGATAACTAGGGTGGAGCGAAAAAAATGAATTTTTGATTTTCGTAAACGGGTACCTTTCATTTACTGTGAATGAAGATAAGTAACAATTCTGTAAAATATTTCACTTTTGCGACGTCATCTTTAGTCTGCGCATTTGACCTAAAGTTTTAAAGTTTTTGATTTTTTTAATATTTTTCAAATTTTTTTAAAAAAATATTACGAATGATACAACTAGTGACGGGTGGATATTAAATGGAAGAAAAAGGTTTAAAATATACAAGGAATTTTTTCAAACCATTTTAAATTATGATTTCAGTCTGCGCATTAGGCCCAAAGTTCAAATTTCCCAAAATTTCTGATATTTTCAACATTTTTTTAACTCAGTTTTTCCTCTCAATATTCACTTGAAATGTCTTCAAACCTGTTTTTGTTCATTTTGTTATTACTTTGCACTCTGCAACTCTTCGCTAGCTCATGTGGAACTACCCAGGACTCACCACGAGGAGGTGTCCGTACTTCCAGTCCTACACGTGAGCCGTTCCTTCCAACCAATGCGAGCACGGATTTACATTTCTTAGATATATCTTTAACAGTTAAATTGTTCCTTTGTGTCTTAAATTAATCTAATATTTCTATCAGATATCCTCGTTTTTACTAAACTTTTTCTTTTCCTGTGATTACATACCAATTTTGAAGAGCTTGTGACCTATTTGACAGCTCTTTCAACTGATTGAGTCTTGAATGGAAGTTTAAAAAGAGCGCATTCAGAAATCATATTTAAATTCTCAGTTTGCAGTAATCTTTGTAAATATTTTGTTGTTAAATTACGTATAAAAGGTGGCTGTGTAATTTCCACATCATGACAAGAAAACATATCGATGTATTCTGGCTTTTGATTTATGTATGTAATGTATGAAAAAAATATTTGTATCTATTTTCGGGATCTGAAGCATTCTCACTTGTTTGCTTGTTTGTTTTCTAGATTGAGCATTGACAATACGATTTAAACCAAGTTTCTTTATATGCTCTCTCTTATAAACTAACTAGATTATTACCAGCGTTGCCCGGGTGCTTATTAATACAACATAGCTCTAAAAATATATTTGAATGAATTCTATCTACATGGGAATATAAAAACTTATTTCATGCTAAAATGAAATAGGTGAGCTTTAAATTGATAATTCATTGTTAACCGTTTTCTGTGTTGGAAAATACTCCTATTTAAACGTGTTACATTTTATCAATTTGTATGCTTAAAGGCTTATCTCTGTTACTCTATCTATTCAAAGGTGAAAGAAAATGGCTATTTCGAGACAAAAAGTTTGAATTTTGTGCTTTTTGGATTTTTTTTTTAATTTCAAAACCCCGACTATGTGAATTTTAGTGCATCAAGGAACCTCTGTGCCAATTTTGTTGAAAATCCGACGAAAACTGTGGATTTGTATAAGGAACAAACATACATACATCCATTTTTATATGTATAGATATCGATAACAGCATATTTCTAGGGTGCAAAGTATACATTGTTTTGAATGGATGTGAATACAATTTTCTGCTTTTTCCCGGAGAGATAAGTATAACTCTTTATAATCTCGCACAAATTTATAGCTAAATTAGTAACGTATGCACTTTATCCTAAAAGAGCTAGGACACTTTTACCGCGAAAGTTATTAATTCTTTAAAAAATTATAGTCTAATTCATAATTTTTGGATATTTTCCCAGTCAAAACTATCTTGCTCATCTCATGAAGTTACTGTTGCTCAGTACTCAAATCATTTTTATTGTCAAAATCGATCTGATCAATGACAAATTCTATAGGTTCAGTTCAAATTGAACTGATTTGAAAGTATAAATGTTGCTTAGTTTCGCCCAACACGCCCAAAAAATCATTTTGGTCCACTGGTAGGTCTATCTAGCTTTTGCAAAAAATGTCGCAAATTAAGTTCATTCAAATGTAATTGGCAAATATCCCGTTACAGAGGTCTATCAAGTTTTTCTTCCAGTTTCCGTATTACACCTTTGTATTTTCCTGTCTTTGTAGAGCATCCATCAAAAACAATGCAAACAAAATCCTATTCAAAGGAACATTTTATTGTCCCTGACTTGTCTAAAAAATGTTGATGTGTGCTCTCCTTGGTTGGAAGCAATGGGAGCGCGGGTGGCACCCAAAGTGCGGCCACCTCCTCGTGGTGAGTCCTGGGTAGTTCCACATGAGCTAGCGAAGAGTTTCAGAGTGCAAAGTAATAACAAAATGAACAAAAACAGGTTTGAAGACACTTCAAGTGAATATTGAGAGGAAAAACTGAGTTAAAAAATGTTGAAAATATCAGAAATTTTGGGAAATTTGATGAACTTTGGGCCTAATGCGCAGACTGAAATCATAATTTAAAATGGTTTGAAAAAATTCCTTGTATATTTTAAACCTTTTTCTTCCATTTAATATCCACCCGTCACTAGTTTTATCATTTGTAATATTTTTTAAAAAAAATTTGAAAAATATTAAAAAAATCAAAAATTTCAAAACTTTAGGCCAAATGCGCAGACTAAAGATGACGTCGCAAAAGTGAAATATTTTACAGAATTGTTACTTATCCTCATTCACAGTAAATGAAAGGTACCTGTTTACGAAAATCAAAAATTCATTTTTTTCGCTCCACCCTATTGATAACCATGTTCTGTTATGGTGACCCATTGCAGAAAGTTTCTATCTGACTTCGGACGATATGGAAAGGCCAACATCTGGTTATAGGTGGAAACGGACGCGTCTATTAGTTTGCAGGTATGACAGGTTAAGCCTTTTTGTTTCCAACTCGGAATGAAATAAAATATTTTGTTTTCGATTTGTTGTTTCCTTAAAAACTCGTTGTGTTTTGTTTGTGTGTGTTGTGAGTGTTGTTTCCTTAAAAACTCGTTTTATTTTCACTCATTTTCAACTCAACAAAGGCAATAAATATGCAAGGTCCATGGAAAAGTATAAAACGCGTTCATCGAAATCTCATCGCTAATTTCCATTCTTTCCTGTTAGATTAATTCATATGGAATCGTCCCAACTTGGCAGCTTGGCAGATTCTACGTCTTCCGTGGTCAAACAGTATTTCCCTCTTTGTATATGTGTGCAAATAAAAACCATTCCTCGCGCAGGTATTGATGTCACAATTTTAGCGTCAATGAATAAACGCCAATAATAGAATAGAACCGGAAAAGGACATTTCCGCCACAAAGTTTATCCCTACCTTGCCTTCCATGAGACATCTCCGCCGCGTTTTTTCCCTCCTTCCCTCCTTTTTCGAACGACGGGACTGATCCGTCGATTGAGTAAGTAGAGTGTAATATTGGCGAAGGAAAATTGGCGAAGTTTGAATAGATAAATGCTCTATCTTGTGTTTTTCTGATTTCTTTGTTTTTTTAGCCTACTTTCCCGTTAAAAATAAAAGAAAGACGAAAAAAGTATTAAAAGTAGCTTAATGCATCTAAAAAATATCGCCAAGTCCCAAAAATATCGCCAAGTTAAAAAAATATCGCCAAGTCCAGAAAATATCGCCAAGTTAAAAAAATAAAAAGGTAAAATGAATATCGAAAAATTAAAAATTTGAAAGTAGGGTATTGAGATGGGGAATTTGTGTGTCGGACGGTCGGTCGGTCTGTCGGTCTGTCTGTCTGTCCCCCCCCCTAATAACTTTTAAATGAACATTCCGATTTGGACAAACTTTTTTTTGTTGGAAAGATCTCGGCGAGTACAGCTCATTCCCATATTTGATTTTTCGATTTGAACAATTTTTGGTTCAACTTTGAGCCGTTCAAACAACCTGTCCCGCGATGCTAGCTTTTGAGTGAACAGTCCGATTTGAACAAACCTTTTTTTGTTCGAAAGATCTTATCAAGGATACTTCATTCCCGTATCTATATTTTCGATTTGAATAATTTTTCGTTCAACATTGAACCGTTCAAATAAGCTGTCACCCCTAATAACTTTTGAATGAACAGTCCGATTTAAACAAACTTTTTTTGTTCGAAGCATCTCGGCAAGGATACTTTATTACCGTACTTAAATTTTCAATTTGAACATTTTTGGTTCAACATTGAACCGTTTAAGCAACCTTTCTCCACCTAATAACTTTTGAGTGAACCGTCCGAATGGAATAAACTTTTTTTTGTTCGAAAGATCTCGGCGAGTACAGCTCATTCCCATATTTGATTTTTCTATTAGAACAATTTTTGGTTCAACTTTGAACCGTTCAAACAAACTGTCCCGCGATGCTAGCTTTTGAGTGAAGAATCCGATTTGAACAAACTTTTTTTTGTTCGAAAGATCTTATCAAGTATACTTCATTCTCGTATTTACATTTCCGATTTGAACAATTTTTCGTTCAACATTGAACCGCTCAATCAAGCTGTCACCCCTAATAACTTTTGAGTGAACAGTCCGATTTAAATAAACTTTTTTTTTGTTCGAAGGATCTCAGCAAGTATACTTCATTACCATTTTTAAATTTTCCATTTGAGCGTTTTTTCGTTCAACATTGAACCGTTCAAGCAACCTTTCCCCACCTAATAACTTTTGAGTGAACCGTCCGAATGGAATAAACTTTTTTTTGTTTGAAAGATCTCGGAGAGGCTTTCCCATACATTCCCATATTTCGGTTTTTGATTTGAACCATTTTTCGTTCAATATTGAACCGTTCAGAAAAAAAAATTAACATTAGCGTCTACGGGGAATTTAAGTTGAATGTTGATCCTGAACTTAAAGTCGGATTTCCTTCAAACTAACTTTGTAAGAAAATGGTTTTGATAAATAATGTTTGTAAAGTACTTTTCTGAGTAATCTTCTGTGAGGACTCTGATTCCGACTCCGACTCCGCAAACATGGCGGAAATGCAGGCTCAGAAAAAAAAAATGACTGACTGTGCAGACGATTTTTTGTTTATTTATTCATTTGGTTTATTTTATTTATTATTTTTCTTTTTTGGCAGACGATATTTTTTGTAACAGAAATTTTTCATTCACGAGAACATTTTATTCTTTATTTATATTTAACAACTGGCAACGGATTAAAAGTGAAATTCGATTTTATTAACGGACGAGGTTTTTTTTCTTCTTTTTTTTTCTTTCTTTGATAAAATGTGTTTTGATGCTCTTTGTACTTTTATTTATTTATTTATTTATTTTATTATTATTATTTTTTTTTGAAAACGAAGGAAGATTTTTTCTATGGAGGAACTGTAACAGTTACACTCTTTAAAAGGTGCGACAAAACTTTATTTATTCGTTAATTACTTTTTACGTGTCTATTTCATCTGATGAGAGGGGTATATGTTGCTTTTCGAAGTCACCTCTAAGTGCTAAAAAGGTATGTTTGACATAATTTTCAGTCTCAGATAATCAAGAGAATAATGATCAGATGCGAGAATGCCTATGTCAATGTACGGGAAAGTAGGTTCGTTTAGTTCTTGACAGAACTTCTTGTTATGTTCTAAAAGAGCGTGAATTTCGTGTTTATAAAGTCAAGAATTTCTCGTGTTCATAGTGCTCTGCATTTTTCACCTTGACGTTGGATTTTTTTTTTTTTAGAATAAAGAGAGTGTTACGCGTTTGTAGCTTTTAGCACATATAATACAAATGAATACACAGCATGACATCAGTTCCCTGTAATGAAGTATAGAAGAAAGGTAGGGATGAAGGGAAAGGCAGGGTAAGGTAAGGATAACCTTTGCGGCGGAAATGTCCTACGCTGCGGCGGAAGTGTCCCATGCCCAATAGAACAAGGGCATATGTCCTTTGTTTAAAAGACTGACATTTCTTTTAAAGAGATATTGAAGTGTTGAAATGCTGTCTTTCTGCAAATATCAGAATTTTATAGTATAGCGATTACATGAACTGTTATACAGTACTGTTACACGTTAGATCCAAGAATTCCGTAAGATAGATACAGAAAAAAAATTCGTGATGGCCACAACATACTAGTTAACTGTAGTTTATGTAAATATGCAACTAGTTCCCTTCATTCATCTGCTTATTAAAATAACTTAAAATTTTAAACAAGTCATTCGACTATGTATAATTTGTTTCTAAACTAATAGCTCCGACTTAAAATCATCCTTCTTTTGGTTGTGCTACTGCCCCCCCCCCCCCATACTTCGTCAGTAAGAAAATCAATAATTTCGTTTAGGAAACGCAAAGATTTATGAACAATTTCTATGATTTTTAGTCTTTTCCTCAGGCGTTTCTCGTACTTTCCTTAAATTTGTAATCATTAATAACTGTTGGCATTCATTGATTTTGTGTAAAAGTCAATTATCTAACACGCTTTTAGTTAAAAAAAAAAAATAGTTGGAATTGTAACTCTCGGGCAATGAAGTTTCCAACACTAAAGGTAAGTGATGACGTATCTAAATCATGGGGGAAAAATAAAAAAGCATATTTTCAGAAAAATAACTCCAAAAGCTCAAAAACTGTTATTAGTTCAATATTTCTCTCAATCGAGATTCCAGAGGGAACACTTCAAAATAATTGAAAATTGTAAAAATCTGCATTCCTAAAGGTAGAACGAAAATATTGCTCATTTAAATTTGCTTCCGGCAATTATAATAATGTACAAGTTTTATTGGCCACTTGATATATTGAAAAAAGGACTTTTTCCAGATTTCAGAACACATTATATTTTTAAAAATATTTTGCATTCAATTGAGAATCTTACGTGACAAAATGTATTCGTTGGTATCCGATATTTTCAGCAGTGATGGATAGTTGGATTTAAGTTAAGTTTCAGAATTAAAAGTTATCGTTAAAATTTTTTTTTGCATTTGACCTTGGTTTTTGGACAGGTAAAAAACAAGCAGATGCATTATTACTTAAAAGCGGAAATAGGATAGTACCCTACTTTCTAGTAAATCAGGGAGGGTGGGGGGGGGGGGGGGTCATGAAAAAAAGAATAAAATATTATTAAAAAGCTATTAATTTAATTAAAATTTTTACAGATGTATCGCTGCAATTTATTTAATTTTTCATCGACAAAACTTTTGATTTTATTCGTTAATTTCGCTTCTGTAAGTAAGAACCTACAGTGAGATGCTTCTTAGAAACATGTATTACATGTTTTTAAACTAATGAACCAAATCAAATTTAGAAAAGAGAAAACTCTAAAAGTAAATTAATGCATACAGAATAATAAGTACAATTGAATAAATATACATTTAAGGTGTTAAACATTGCTGTCCGAAAATATTAGCCCTCTGCCCATAAAAAAGTAAAAGGTTTAAATGCATTTGGTTTTCTTTTTTTATTTAACTTTACTATTTAAAAGACTAACTGCATTTTGTCAGTTCTGTCTTTAATTTTACGCTGAAATGAAGAAAACTGTTTTCCGACAAAAGAAAAACAAGTCTGTAATTAAATTTAGATTTAGTTAATTAACTTAAGATGAACATGAAAAAAAAATATATAATGTCAGTTCTTTATAATGTGATATAGGGCGAAAAAAGTTTCAGTGCATTGTTTTACACAATACATCAATTTTTTTCTGTGTTGTATACTTTAAATTTGTAAAGAACAACATTTGTTACAAAATACTAAAGAAGCTTTTTAATAAAAGCTTACCGTATTTTTTACTTCTATTTATGTTCATTATAATCACAAAACATGAAAACTGGGTTTTCGTATTACTACTTAATTTAATAAAACTAAGAAGAATTACCTCTCATCATAGCGATTTTCTCGGATGACAACAAAAAATACGATTCATCCAAAATTGTGTAATAGCCAAGATCAAAAGGAATAACGATTCAAATAAAAAAACAAGTACCTGATTTATATATCTGCGTTATTTTTGGCTTTTATTTTCTTCCAAATTTTAAGAAAACGAGTTTTTGAATTTTGAAATTAAAAAACAATAAAACAAATTATTCTCTCAATATAATTTATGACGCAAAAATCGATTTAATAATGCGCCTAGAGATTTTTTTTAATGCAAAAATTTAATGAATGACAACTGAAAATTTATCGAATTCAAAAGATTCTTATTTTTTTGGCTGGAAAAAAAGGAAACTTAGCATTTTAAAAACAGATATTCTTTAAAACTGTAGGTAAGTCTTAAAAACAAAGTGCAGCTGAAAACAGTTTTATTACGTTTAGTTTTTCGGTACGGAAAGTGCGATACATCCGAATATGCGACAAACACCGAATAAGCGTGTTTGATTTAACTGGCTGCAAAATATGATTATGATGTCATTTTTTTTCCAGTTGCAATTACCACATTACATTTAGTTCAAATATCTCAAACTATTGTAAATGTTTGGGGCAATAAGCGGAAGTTATATTATTATGCTGTTGCGGCTAGAGCCGCTATATAGACAGGCCAACGCATCAGTTAAGTTTGACCTCTTTAGATCCAATTTATTTACTTTTACTTTCAAATTTTTACTGTTGTGAGCGAGGGTTTCCCAGAGTAACGTTTCGATAATAAAACGTGAAAACTCGCCAAAAAGACAACCACTCAAACCTTCAGTCTGAGCAGATTTCATGCTTTAAAGTAAAAACACTCTCCGTTGCTAATTTTGAAGAAGGAAAAAAAAGCTCTGTTTTGTGATGGACTGGTAAATGCCATAAAGATTCCTAATAATAATTCTTCTTCCCTCCCCTAATTGACTTACTTAAACTGCATGAAAAAAATCGTATAATATTACATGTAATCTTACTCGCTATATTCTACAATACCACAGTTGAAACCGCGTCACTTGGTTTGTTCTTATTTCCGTTGAGATTTTCTAGATAAAGTGTTTGAATCATACTTGATAAAACGAAATAACTCTTATGAATAAGAATACGTAGAGTGCTACCTATATTTCTGGCCAAATAATGGAAAAAAACAAATATTAATTACCCAAATTGGTTTTATTGTCTTTAAAACTATTTCTGCAAGAAGATAGGTACACTTTTATTGGACTACTGACCAATTTTTTAGGAATTTTTCCTGCTCAGTTTCCAATACTCAAAAACATGCATTTTAAAATCATCAATTGCATATTCTGGTGCCAAAAACAGTTGATTACGTGATTTATTTTAAACCTTCCTGAATTAATGAAAAGTCTTTGGGTGACTATAGCCAATGCTGTACGAAGCTTGACTTATCAATTCCATGTTTTGACAGGTCAAAAACTCTATTGCTTGCTATGATACACTTTGAGCTCGCATTATGGTGATGAGGAAAGATTCTGCTATCTTCTCCTTTTTTCCAACTTCTGCAAAAAATTTCAACAAAAGTGGTCAGGTAAAATTCAGAATAGACAGCCCTCTATTCCTATAACACCACAGTCGCCACGTTACCGGTTATTGCGAAAAAACAGGCATACATTTGCTTCGGTGTGCTTCTCCAGCAAATAACTTTTGTTGGATTTGTTCATCTTGGAAAACAAAACAGTCAATTGTTGTTTTCATTTCGTTCTAATATGCATATATCCAAGATTCGTCCTTATATAGATATTATACATTGGATTTGATGAACTTTAAACATATTTTTTTAGCCTTTCCTTGCGCTAGTTGACATGAATCTTTTTTAAAGCTTTTTCCAAATTTTGAGATATTCAACTCAAACAATTTTTTTTCCGGCCAAATGTTTATGTAGTATCTTATTTTGATGTTTGGCATACTAATGCTCAATGATGCCTCTATCTCACAGTACATCACACTAAGATCATACTTTATCAGTTCAATAGCAAAAACATTATATTTTGGCAGAACCATCGATTTTTTACGACTTTTATGATGTTTGTTCTGGAGCGTACGTCGACCAGGATTTTATTGGTTACTCAAGTTTTTTACATAGCTATAGGATGTTGTTATAATACTTCATAAAATATTAAGTTCTTCGATACAGACTTGTCTTAATAATCCATGTCGAAAACGAGGAAAAATAGTCGCACAAAAATGTTCACGAGACAATTTTTTTTGCCGACGAAGAATTTTTCAACCTACCTTACAAAACACAAATCTCGCCAAATGGCAAAACTTTCGAGTGGAATTATGGCTAAAAATGTTAAGTTTTCGTTTGGAATCATCAGCGATTACTTAGCAATACTTTTTGTTGCAAGGCTAGAAATATAAGTAACAACCCTCGTAATTCCAGTTCTATTGCTTATTGTCTGTTTGCGTATTGTACGCCTGTAAGCCACGAACGCTTCCATTTGAAAAAGGGGAGACAGGTTTAGGATGCGCTCTGCCCGATGTCTTCAGTTTATGTTCGCTTACTACTTCCTCGTTGCATCCCCCCCCCTATTTCGAGGAAGTCCAAAGAGACTTGGCGCTTGCGCAGATATGACGGAAGTTTTTCTCAAAAAAAATTCGTACAGTACATGTATAATTCAAAGCATGCACCAGCACAATGCTCAATTTTTTCTTTACTTCGTATATGTTTATTAATTTATTCATTAAAAATATAATTAAAATAGTACTTATTTTGCATGATAAATCAACTTTTTTTTCAAATGTTCTTAACAATGCTCAGGATACATTATATATTCTATTCACCATCAAATGATTTACAGACTGACTAAATTATAAATCGACTAGATAATGGACCATCACCAGGAAAATATCCCCTTAGTCAGCTATTATCTTCAGTGAAACTCAATGTTATGATTTATATTAAAGCTACACTTCCTAAATTTATGCATAGCTTTAAATATGTTTGAATACAAATGTTCAATTTCGCTGTAACTGCCATCCATTATCTACATTACGAAACGGAATCTTCTCCACATTAGAGAAACAGCAGTTTGAAAGTGATCGCATTACTTAATGTGTCCAATGTATTATCTGCAAACCATTCGCTTAATAAAGTAAATAGAAATATGACGCAGTTAGTTGTAATAAATTGTTTAACATATTTGTTTCACTTAAATAGGAAATTATTTGGCTTTTACCAACTGAAAGAGTAATTATGATAGCGTAACATTCTTTTACCTGAACGAAAGTTATCTAAACTTTACACGGTATGGACAAATTAAATGTTCATATAAATGCATTGCTAGAAAAGTACTAAAAGTTAGTAAATATTTTTGAAATGATTACTATTAACACAATCCAACATTTTATATATAAAAAAAGGCCCAAACATTCGAAGAATAAGTCTAAAAACAAACAAAAACTATATTACTGCTGGAGTTTAAAATTCTTAGATCGCGTTTTTAGTTTTGAGAATAGGTCAATCAGTTATTTTTTATTTAGACTTGCTACGGAAAATTTTTCTGTTTACTTAAATTTACCCTCCACAGGTCCATAACAACATGTACTCCTTAAAAGTAAAAGTGGGTAAAATTATGGAGGTTTAACTCACTATTTACAAGTACATTTTTCGATTTTTTTCTGACCACTAGAAAATTTTCAGATTGACATTGCTTCCTTATGATATCTGGCATTTTTACGCTATTTTTTTAATTTGAATTACATATTCGTTTTTTATTACAATTTTTCACAAGTGTTCACAAACCGTTTTAAACCTCCCCACATAAGGGATGTATGACCCACAGAGATTAAAACCTGAAAAAATGATTCCGAAATAATTAGATGTCTTATAATATGCTATTATAAGGTACCGGCAGTAATTACACTGGAAGGAAAAGCTATAAATTGTTAAATAAGTTTAATTTGAATTAGTAGACAGTATGATTGCTAGAAATATCATAGTCAAATTTCATTTTCAATGCAACTATTTCTGTTTCTCTATTGATCTATAACAATAAATATAAGTTTAATTACGTCTGGCTTAGACTAGACACCGATGCAATATCTTATTTCTTAAGACAAATAAAACAACAGGCTACACGTTATGGATATACGAAAACTTATGGAAAATGTATCTCCCTTTACTTTCATGAAGGGACCAAAATATTTTATGAAAGTTTAGTTTATTAAACATTTAACAAAAAACCTCCAATTTCAATTATGCAGCAGTTTATATATCACTTTACATGCGATATGCATGAAGAGTTTGCCAATTGGTTTTTAATTAGGTAGATCTTTTCTTTTTGCAAACAAAAATAAAATAATAATAATAATAGTAAAATACTTTAGAAGCTAGCATTTACGTTTTTGGAAATAGATGGAATAAAGTGAGAAGTGAACTAAATTGGTTCAAGTGATGGCAGTCAAAAATTAAATTAACGATTTGAAGTGAATTAACGATTTACCCTTTATTAAAGACATTTAGTAACAATCTGCTTAGTAGGAAAAGAGAAGCTCTGCACTATACTGCCGTGATAAGGGCACAAGTGGTATCTGCAGCTGAGCTATATGCGAAATGGAGGTTAAAAGTTTGTGCCTTTATATTCTTCATACTTTTGAGCTTAATATACCAATTTCTGGCACCTTTTTTAGATTAAAAAAAAGAAAAACTATTTCTCATTGATAGTTTAAAGAAAAAAAATACATTTTGGTGAAATAAGGTACAATTAACAACTTGGCGTCTATAGCTCAATTTTGATAAAATATGCAAATAACCATTTTGTACTTAGATTGACATTATAGTCGGCTTAATAGTACCTTAGTATATTAGTAATAGTACCTCAATAGTAGTCTTAATAGTACATAGTACAGCACACTCTTAATAGAGAGCAGAAGTTCTCCGCGGGTTCATCCACTAGTAATAATTTACTTCCCAAATTTTTTATGAAAAAATACATTAATAGGTATAAGAAACAATACAAATAAATAGTCGTCTTGTTTAAGTACGTGTTTCGGTTTGCACACGAAAGCAATATATCTGCATTCTATTTAGTGTTATTTCTTTTTATCACGTCTAATTCAAAAATATTAGCTGACGTTAAGTATTTTTTGAGTTAAAGCATCGTTAGGTTGAAGGGTCAAGTGGATTAAGGTGATATGGGACAACTTTTAAAACTTACTTTTTACCATGGATGAAGGTGATTAGTCCATTAGTAACATGCCCCTTTAGTCACAGAAATGGTTGGCAACTAAGAATATGACCCTGTTTCACCCATTGAGAAAAATCAATCACAAAAAATAACAACATTTTTTTAAAGCGTTTTCTAGAAATTTAAACAATTGTCACATGTCACCTTAATCCACTTGTCAGTTCAATTGTTAGGAAACCACAATGGTTATGTAACACTGCATCAAATGCCCCTATTGTTGCACATAGTGTTCAAAACTATTCTTAAAAAGGCGAATTTTCCTTGAATGCTGTAACTTGTTACATGTCTCAAACATTTCAGAATTACTTTCGAGTATAAACTATATTTCATGCTAAAATTCTTCGAAATATTTTACAATGAAGGCATACAATTATTTTTTTCAATTTTAGCGCTAAAAATTAGTTGCATCTCAGACTTATGTTTTTTGCCATTAAATAAAGGAATGCAGTTTTGTTTTCTTACAAATCTTGAAAGTGTTAGCAGATTAAAATTTAATTAAGTAATCGTAAGCGTCTAAAGTATATCTTTTTTTCTCCCTTTTAAAACTGAACAGCTTTTAATTTCAATAAGCTCTGTAATTTCTTTACGTTTCAAGTAAATAAAAACTCAGTCGAAAATAAAGGTGGGAGCTAAAAGAAAATGCCTTGGAAACTTCTAACCGCTCTTCTGTTCCTTTATTTTGGCAAGAAAATAGGAGTAGGGTGATGTTTTGTGCTTTCTGAATACAATTTCAGAAAGATTTAGAAACGTTTCTTAAGTTTTTTTTCTCTTTAAGTCTGTTTTCTTTTAGTCTTTTGAAACCAAAACTAACAGCGCTAAACATTTTGCATGTACTTAATCAAACTGCAATGTTGGTACAGTTGGAAATACTGAAATATTTTTGGTTATTTTTTGTGCATATTTCTACTTTAAAGAATTTAAACTTACGTGTAAGGTGCCGAGATAGCACTAAATGTACATCAATTGAATTTGAATATATGCATAACATTTACAATGACAGAGCAAAAGCTCCATGAACTGTACATAAGGGAAATAATTACCCTCTTTCCCCCTTTTTAGAAAAGCTCTAAAAAATACTGATAATTTCGACATAGAATATCAACTATAGTTATACAATCGAAGGTACAATTCAACAGAAACTGCTAAACAAAACTTTTATTAGATTCCTAAATAATAAGATTAATGTAAGACTATGTAAAATATTTGGTAGCTGATTGACTTTATGCAAGGATTTATACCTGAAATTTTGACATCACGTCCGAGGTGCCAGAGAAGAGACTGCAAACTCCACACAAATAAAAATATTTATGTTAATTGGGAAATTTTCCTTTGTCGAAGGCATGGGGTTTTCTCTTTATTTTGACTCATTTTATTTTTTAAAGGAATAATTAAAAGACGCTTAGTCGCTGTTCGATTTTCGCTGACAGACGTCACAAGTGTACGAAACGCTCTAAGCAAAGCTAAATTATAGGCTCACCGCCCATTTTTGGGCCGAATATTTCGCTGTTGCAATACCTGGGTTACCAAAGATTCAAAATTTTTGATGAGTTGGTTTGGATTTACACCAAAGCTCTTTCTCTTGTGACATACAAGACCTCGCTTTATTTTAGAAAAGGGACATTAAAAAAAATAATAACATACTTGGAAAAATTTAAATATTTTCTGGCTATTTTTTTTTGCTCATTTTATCAATAATAGTGACTAAAATCTGTACTTTTGACTGGAAGAAACGCACACATGCTATGTTAATGTTGCGCACATTTATTTAATTATTATTTTTCGTTTTTAATTTGTTAACATATTTTGTTTTGTGAAAGGTGCCGAATGGAAACTCTATTCCTACTAAGTAAACATATGCACGATATCTTGTTGGATACATTATTGTAATTTTGCTATTGCTTGATGACTGCAGCTTTTTCTTTTCATGTGTTCGTGCTAAAATGATAAGGTATGATGTAGAACAATCAAAATTAAGTAACACAAACATGTAACAAGTGGTTAGCGCCAGAGAGAGTTACGAGTCATATTATTACTGTCTCTTTAATCAAATTAATGTATTTTAAATACTATCGAGACATATTGTTTGGTTTCCAATTTGCAAATAGAAGGGCGGATGGGGCTACGTTGAGTGTTTAAAAGTGATTTTTTTTTCCAATTCAGTAGTCAGTCTAAAGCATAAATTTACCTCTTTTTCAACTTATTACTTACTCATCCTTGTGGTACAACGCCAAAAAAATGTATGCACGCAATATTGTGATTTTGAACTCTCCGTCTGAGAAACAACATTGAAAATGAAGTACAAATAAATAAAAAATGCATGTTTATAAATTTTAAAACTTTTTTACTTCGCTCTGTCATAAAGAAGAAAGACAACGAATGCTGATGTAAATAAATACTGATACAACCAGAAAAAAAAGCAATACTATGTGTTTCAGTTTTTATAAATGATATTGAACTTTTTCCACTATCGCAGATTTTGGTTACCCCGCTGAAATTTCACTTTTTTTTCTTTTTAAAAGTTAGAATTTTTCAACTGAATCCGTTGTCATAGTTTGAGTTTTTAATACTTGTTATAAAATAATATTTGAAAAAAAAATAAATTTACATAGGTTTTATAATTCTCTAAAGTATCTGATCAAATAAAGGTACAGGAAAAAGTTATCCTAAGCCTTTTTTTCTTTCTAAGATGTGTTTTAATGTTCTTACATGGATTTAAGCTTAGTTAACATTGAAAAGTATACCATGCTCTTAAATGGTATCATTTTTCATTCCTACATACCCCCCCCCCAAAAAAAAAAGAAAAAGTGGAGTTTAATAAAAGTGATATTATTACTCGTATTTATCTCTTTTTTTAGAAAAAAACATTCAACGGATAGGTTGGATTATTAAATCCACTTCCTAATTAGGCTGTAACAAATTGAGAACATTTTGCAATGTCTAATGCATCAAAGCAAAAAACTAAAACTGAATCTAAAAGTCATTAAACATATCACAATCAAAACTAGTTTTTTGTCATTACAATAATAAATTACTGTAGTTAAAAATAATTCAATATTTTCTTTAGAAAATGTTCAAACTCATTTATCTAATTAAAAACATATATAGTGGAAGATTTAAAGTTAGAGCTTTGTCTTTTTCAAGTTTTTCTTCTTTTTAAAATGTTCTTTAAGTTATTTCGTTCGTTAAATCTTTTTGTTGTATAAATTTCTTACTCTGAAGAAAAGGATTTCCATAATTAAATTAAGTTAGTTTTAATTAATTTCAGCATTAGGTTAAATGTATTTTTTTTCCTCCTGAGTTTGCAGGATAATTGCTATGGAAGAAAAAAAGATTATACATTGTATTTTTCACGTTCAAGTTTTTTTATTTTGTTTCGAAAATCTTTAGTTTAAATAAAGTTTGGTTTATTTTGTGAAATTTGTAAATATTTGGGGAGGTGCTCTAAAGAAAAGCCGTGTTTACTTTTAGTTGCTTTCCCATCGTGTTTTTGTTTGTTCGTTCCAGATGTGTTCTGCTCTGAAAGTAGATTATCTATTTGATTTTATTTAAAGTTCCGTCTGCTTTTTGGGTAAAAGAAATGTTTACAATATGATCTGTTATTAAGGAAGGAGAGCAGAATATGCTCGTAAATGTTTGAATATTGGGGGGAAAACCATAAATTGTGTGGGACTGAATAGTACTTTCTTTGATAAAACTATAAAGCATTGTATGTTTATGCTTTTGATAGAAATAATGATGCGTGTTGATCCATCGAGTCCTCAATACGTAGTGAAGTGTACACTGCCAAAAAAAAAAAAAGTTTTTACAGTATAATACAGGCAGCCGATATTCCAGTTTAAAACTAAAATTTACAATTTTACGGTTTTTACTGTGCATTTTACAGTTTTAAACTGAAACCTGTAGTCAGCCGCCAGTATCCCAGGTAGTACAAATAACCTTTAAACGTTTTATAAACGTTTTTAAGCGGTTGTTACAACGTTAATAACCATTTTACAACCTTTAAAAAACGAAGTGGGCTACTTGGGATTATACTGTAAAAATAATAGTTTATTTTTTGCAGTGCATTCAAGCTCCCTTGTATACACTGTGAGGTAAAATGGGGTAAGGCCAAAGCCTGGAGTAATCATAAGAAAATCATTAGGAATAAAAAAAAAACACTTCTGTATTAGTCGTCATTTTTTTTCCAATTTTAAAGGAACTATTTAAACATGCGCAAACGATTATAGTCCGAGAGCCAGGTGAAAATTTGGTTAATTATTTCTTCTCGATAGATAATTGGCCATACGCATCAGACAACAGTATCATAAAGCCCTATGACCGTCAGCTGCGGCACAGTGGGGGGGATGAGTAGTTGTAACCTCCCACGCTTGAAGAAAAAAAAAAAAATCACTCATTTCCTCTCGCCTAAAAATTTACCAGATGATAGCTTATATGTAACTATTGATAAATATATACGTCATCTGGCTGTATCTCGGTGGAAAAATTGTAAGCTGATACTTTGAAGGTCGTTACGTAGAAGTTAGCTAGAAGCATTTACTGACTACACTGTTCGACAAAAAAAAAAAAAAAACCTTGAAAATGCTTCTGGTATTTTGAAGGCTGATTCTTATGTAAAATGACCCCCTGAATCCGAATATGATCCCCGTTTTCCCCCATCACGTCCCATTTTTCTTTAAAACGCCCCCCCTTTTTTTTCATTTTTCCTTAGTTTCAGGGCTATTATATTTTTTTTTGGAGGGGAAAGGAGCCTTATATTCACCAATAAATTTTTTTGAAGGTCAAGAGAGACTCAAAGTTTAAAATCATGAGTACCGAGAAAAAAATCGGGGAACTTGGGGGGGGGGGGGGGGGCGTGGCCCCCCAAAATATTTGAAAAATCACCAAAAACGATCTTTTTATTCTAGTTTCTTTAAAAAGACCTTTAAAACATTTTTTTCGGTGCAGAACGAGAGTATAGGATCCGTTCCTATGGCTCCTGGGTCAGAAAAAATTTTCTCGCTGTAAAATTAAAAAAAAAAAAAAAAAAAATAAAATAATGCTTTAAAAATCGCACTTTGCACTCGAGTTTTAAAGCAGGTCTTCAGCCAAAAAAAAAACAAAATTGTGGCTGATTCTTATGTCAAATGACCCCCTATTTCCAAATATGACCTCAGTTTCCCCCCTCCACCCCCTCCTTCCAGAGAGTCCCCCCCCCCAATTCAGAGTCATTTTACTAATTCGGAGGGGAAAAGTACATTACGTAACCCGTTAACATAATTCTAAAAGGCAACAGAGGTTCAAAGTTCAAAATCATGTACATGTGTACCAAAAATATAAACTATGGCGGTGTCCCCCCCCCCCAAAAAAAAAATCTTCTTTTCTTGTTTTTCTAAGAGACGTTTTAAACCTTTTTTTTTTTTTGTGAAAAATCAGAGTATTGAATTTTCTTTTCTTTTTTTGGGGGGGGGGGGAGGGGGGAGGTATACCGCCCTAGTTTATATTTTTGGTACACATGTACATGATTTTGAACTTTGAACCTCTGTTGCCTTTTAGAATTATGTTAACGGGTTACGTAATGTACTTTCCCCCTCCGAATTAGTAAAATGACTCTGAATTGGGGGGGGGGGGACTCTCTGGAAAGAGGGGGTGGAGGGGGGAACTGAGGTCATATTTGGAAATAGGGGGTCATTTGACATAAGAATCAGCCACAATTTTGTTTTTTTTGGCTGAAGACCTGCTTTAAAACTCGAGTGCAAAGTACGATTTTTAAAGCATTATTTTATTTTTTTTTTTAAATTTTACAGCGTGAAAATTTTTTCTGACCCAGGAGCCATAGGAGCGGATCCTATACTCTGGTCCTGCACCGAAAAAAATGTTTTAAAGGTCTTTTTAAAGAAACTAGAATAAAAAGATTGTTTTTGGTGATTTTTCAAATATTTTGGGGGCCACGCCCCCCCAAGTTCCCCGATTTTTTCTCGGTGCTCATGATTTTAAACTTTAAGTCTCTCTTGACATCCAAAAAAATTTATTGGTGAATTTATTGGAAAATTTATTGGCTCCTTTCCTCTCCAAAAAAAAATAATAATAATAATAATAATAGCCCTGAAACTAAGGAAAAATGAAAAAAAAGGGGGGCGTTTAAAAAAAAAATGGGACGTGATGGGGAAAAACGGGGGTCATATTCGGATTCAGGGGGTCATTTTAGGTAAGAATCAGCCTTCAAAATACCAGAAGCATTTTCAAGGTTTTTTTTTTGTCGAACAGTGTAGTCAGTAAATGCTTCTAGCTAACTTCTGCGTAACGACCTTCAAAGTATCAGCTGACAATTTTTCCACCGAGATACAGCCAGCTGACGTATATATTTATCAATGGTTACATATAAGCTATCATCTGGTAAATTTTTAGGCGAGAGGAAATGAGTGAATTTTTTTTTTTTTCTTCAAGCGTGGGAGGTTCCAACTGCTTATCCCCCCCACCGAGCCTCAGCTGACATTCACGAGGCTTCATAGTTCGATTTTCTGCTGCGTTTTACTAATTATCACTTGAGAGGAACTTGGTCATATATATCTGTTACTGGCTCTCGGACTATTAGGCAAGCGTAAGGGGGGGGGGGGGATATTTCGGTTTTCAAGGAAAAAAATGATTTTCATCCAATAGTTCAGAATTTTTTGTATTGATAAAATGTTCCATGGAATCCGTGAACACGAGTTTACAACTTGATTGAGTACTTTCCCATTATTTTATGCAATTCTACTTTTTAATACTTTCCATAGCTTAGCCTTATATTGGACAACCCACAAAAATCAGTAAATCTTCTCTCAACGTGTGAAATTACTAAATAGAAAAACTAATATTATTTATCTTTTGCGTTAAGTTTTGATTTTGATAAAATTGTAAAGGGAACTCCTTTTTAAAATCCTATACTAGAAACGATATACAATAGACACCGCTTAATGCAATCACATTGGGATGCAAGTGATTCAATAACTATAATTGATTGATCATAATAAACGTTGGAAGTTGAATGATGATTTTTGCTGAAAATTTCAATTTATGTGCTCTTGAAATGAAAAAAAAATTAAAGTGATAAGGAAAACACATCAAACTAATACAATAAGTAAGTTATTAACTTGCAGAGAAGAAATCGTCAATTGTTTATGATGCAATTCATTTATAAAACGCTCATAATCATACTGCTTACGAAATTTCTCGGTCCTCCTCTTCCTCCGGTCCTCTGGAATTTTCTTCTCGACGACACTTTTAGGATCATCATCCGAATCCAATCCCTTATGACACCTTCACAGATATCGTCAGCAGTGAATGCAGCAGAAGTTTCAATTTTCTCACCAATCTCCGTTCAAGATTTGAAAGACTTAGCCTGTTAAAGGGTGAGAATAAAAAAAATACTTTTTCTCACAGGACCTCAGAGCCTCAGAGAATATTTTAAAAACAAAAACGAGACAGAACGAGATAGTTTTTTTTTGTCTGCATTTTGTCGCTGATTTAAGGAAAATAATGTCTTGAATTGATAATAATAAACGTTTGAATTGATATTAATTAAAGTTTTGACTACGAAACAAGATGGTTTCCTACTGTACCTATACACAACCGGACGGAACGATTCTGAAACATCAAGCGACTGAAAACATTAACCGTGATCACACAAGCAGCGTCCACTGCATTTAAAAGATTTATAACTAGAAAGAGGGATTAATAACTCAAGCGCTGAAAAAATAAATTCTTCAAGAAGTTCGCCGTTTCATGGAATTATAGTGCAAGTATAGTAACAGGAAGAAAAAAGAGCTTTTTAGAAGGCTAAAAGATTACTTTAAATTATTCGTTTATTCAATGTTTGTCGTTATCATACTTTCCCATAACCAATCAATTTTACACAAATTCTTATAATTTGTTTTAATTACACTCGATAGAATTAAACCCCAAACTTACCTCGTACAGAGCAAAGCAAGACCATTTGACCACCGGTTCAGTTAAGGTACATCTTGGTTACGTTCATAAGGCTTCAAAAGGGTCTGCGCAGACGTTTGATTTAACGCATGTACTTTTAATAATACGCCAGTCATTTTCACGCTTGGTGGGAGTTTACACAGGCTGCGTGAAACTTTCTTCCAACAATTATAGCTTTTTTTTTTTTTTTTTTTAAATTTGAACAGTTTACTTCAGAACTTGTGTAACGGCATCCTACAATTTTTTAGTGATAACAAGATGATTTCAAGTATCTTACTTTTGATTATGAAATTATGGAAGTTACTTTTTAGGATCACGTTTTTCCTCCAAGCTTCATATTAATTTCAATATTTCATATTTATTTGCTGTGCATAAAAAATAATTTCTATCTCGAACTAAGCTGCATTTAATTAATTAATTATTTTTTTTTTGTTGTTTTAGATAAGTTTAGTAAATTTGTCTTAATAAATTTATATAAATTGATCATTTATATGATTGGCTTAGCTATTTGTGTAGTCCAAAGAAATGCTCATAAACATTTTAGGCTTTTCTCTTTTTTGAGAAAACGATCAAGTCGATTTACCTCCTCTACGCACTAGATTACAGTAAACCGAAATGATATCGCCTATAAGAATCAACTGGCCATGAACAATAATCTTGGGAGTTTTTTTTATAGTTTTGGTGCCCTGCTTCACTTTACCCCCCCCCCCCCCCGCACTATTATTCCGTGAAATGGCAAACTTCTTGAAGAATTAATTTTGTCAGCGCTTGAGTTATTAATCTTTATTTCTAGTTATAAATATCGTAAACGCATCGCTTCTAGTATAGGGCTTTAAAAACGATTTCCCGTCACAATGTTATAAAAATTTAATGCAAAAGATTAAAAAACATATTAGTTTCTCTATTTGGTAATTTTATACGTTGAGAGAATATTCACTTATTTTTGTGGTCCTTCAAATATAAGGCTGAGTTTGCTTAAGGAATGCATGTTATTGCCAATAATTAAAAGCCTACATTACTGTTTTGTTTTAAAATGCAGTAGGAACCCTTCTCATTTAGCAGTTTAATTAAGAAAGTTTAAAAATCCTAAAAATCCTTCTAAACGAAAAGGGTTTTTTTAATTAGCACAAGTTCTATAATTAATTCTACGCTTCGAACAGCTGCGGTTTTCGAAAGCGAGCTTAAAAGATAACTGAAATGGAATACTCTCAGAACTTCTCCGCTTTTGATCCTCATTTATCTTAATGAGGAAAAAAATGTTGTTGGATAGCCGTTTTTGTTTGCTTAATGTAATTTTAGGAGGAATTAGAAGTGTCGCACTTGTTTGTTTTTTCATTAGTGCTCACCGTAGTAACACTGCTGAATGTTTTCCACGATTTTAATTAAAATATATTGTTTGTACAAAATTGTTTTCTCTCTCGTTTATAGTTAAATTTATACTATAGTGCCACTGGCTTAGCTTTTAAACGTAGTTAAATTTCAAAAACTAGCTCAGGTATTGACAAACTTTACATTATTTTGAAAGTGTAAGCTTTTATTATTCTTACTTTTATATCACTGCAATATGATAAACCTGAGTGAGGATAAGGTGGATTGAGCTGAAAATGTACGCTTCAGTTACATTGGTTGATAATATTTATGAGGATTTCCTCGTTTTGTAATTTATCTGTCACACTGATTTTATATCGAGGGAGAATTAAAACAAAACATGAGGTTTTGAAAATAAAAATTGTCCATTGCTCCACTAAACTGTAAACCTCCATTTTAGTGGAAAAGTTAATCAGTTTTTACAAAAAGATAAAATGCATCATAAATACACCTAATTTGAAACTGCTATTATTAATCCCAGTGCATTCGAATAGTTGTACAAGACTTGAATATTAAAATGTTTCAATTTTTCTTCATCCGCTCTTTTGTTATCTATATATTTTTTAATATGAGCTTTTGCCTGCTAATAACAGAGCTAGATTGTTTTTAATTTATTCATCATTTTAATTTTTACACGTTTCACGCAAGCATTTTTTATTCATTGCTCACAAAGTTAATAAAAGCCCAAAACAAACAAAAAGGTAGTTGTACAAGAAGATGAAATGCTTCATAAATACTCTTAATTTGAATCTGCTATTATTAATCCCAGTTGATGCGAATAGTTGTACAAGAAGCCACATATTAACAGCTTTAAATTTGTTTACATCCTCTCTTTTTTAATACTTTTTTTTGAGAGTGAGCTTTTGCCTGCTAATATTACGCTGCCATTTTTTAAAATTTATTCATCATTTTAATTTTTACACGTTTCACGCAAGCATTTTTTATTCATTGCTCACAAAGTTAATAAGCAAAAAATTTTGGTGCCGATGACTGAACGTTTTGAGAATTGGAGATGCTTTCCTGCA